>JAHBCN010007944.1:0-40993 GCA_019359885.1 Listronotus oregonensis
GAAAAGTACAAGACCTTTAATGACAGGGCATCCGACTCCATTCTCTTAAATTTATAATGATATTGTTTTTCGTATTTTGTTCTAATTTTGTAAGAGCTGCACTTTAATTTTTAATTGGTATTATTTTAAAAATATGTTTGTAAAAGTAAAGTAATTTGTTTCTCATTTTTTGAATGGTAAGAACTAGGGCTCACACGAAATCTGCCCAAGGGCCTTCACAGTCTTAAATGCGGCGCTGATCCACTCTTTCTAAAGTAATTAAAAAAAATGCAAAAAGTAGAATAATTACTTTAATTGATAAATATAAAATTTTCAATTTAAATCAATTTGGATTTTAAAAAACAAAAATACTAATGATGCAATATTTTTTTCCTTGAACATCTTTACACGTCGTTAAATGATGGTGATTTTGCAGCTGCTGTTTTTTGTGATTTAGCTAAAGCTTTTGACTGTGTAATTTATTCTATTATGTTAAAAATAACTTGAGATATATGGATTTGGATGGATGGATAAAAGGATACCACATCCTTTTAAATTATTTCAAGTAATATCTTTCAGAAAGATCACAAATTGAACGTTTAAATATTTTAACGATGTAATTGAAAATGATATTTTAAAAACCAAGTAATGCTGTAACTCTAACTTGTTTTTTTTTAATATACCTAAAACTAATATATTTTCAAATGTGTAATCAATAACTTATTTTTAAATGATGAAATTATAAAATCCTAATGTACTAATTTTTTAGAAATTTATGTCCAGTGTTAAATTGAATTTTAAAGAATATAATATAGAAGAATTATGTAGTAAACTTGCATCAATCGATTAAATCGATTATAAGATATGGCATTTGTTTTTGGAGAAATTCTTATCAGTATCTATAATATTTAGTGTTTTTCTTGCAAAACAGAGCAGCTCCATATATTTGTGAAGTTCCAAAGACTAATGTAAATCATTAATTATATCGAAAAGAATTTTAACACTTACTTCCACCCATTTTAGAAACAGTATCTTTATTATACAAAAAAAATTGGCTTAATAATACTAAAATACATTCTTCGCACAAAACTAGACAAATTTTTTAACTTTATCTTCCAAATCTATAGTCTACTTTAATTAAAAAATTCTTTTATTTATGATTTTTTATTTAAATGTGTAGTATTAAAAATATAGATAATTTCCATAAATTTAAAGGCTTATTATGTAAGCAGAATTATTGCACGGATATTGTCTATTTTTCTTAAATTACACAACTGCACAACAAGTCGTGATTCTGGGTACTAACATTGGTATCCTTACGTATTTTTTAACGCTAAATTCGAATACAAAGTAAGAATTTACCCAAGACCCTCAGATTTTGCCCCAGCATCCACCCCCCACCCCCAAAAGGTCAAATTTTTAGATTTTATAAAAATTAAAAATATCTTATGATACTTTTTTTGGAATGCTAAAAATAAATTTGAAATCAGAATTTATTTACCTATCAGCCATATATTTCACCCCAGCAGCCCCTAAAACCCCCCAAAGGAACAAAGTGAATAACTTATCCTACGTTTTTTGGTGTACCTTAAACAAATATGAAGGAAGAATTTACTTATTGCCCATAAATTTTACCCCAGCAACCCCCAATTTCCCCCAGAAGGGTCAAAATTTTACAATATATGAAAATAGGCGTTTTTCATGATTTTTTTTTATTAGCTTATTGCAAAGCCACATGAAAATAAAGGCCAAAAATATTTTTTCCCGATTTTTTTGGCCTCCGGAAACGCCTTAAAAATCAATTTTAAGTTTGAATTTTGTAGGCCCGTGACGTCACGGCCCTAAATTTTCTATTGGTGGAATTTCTGCTTTGTTGTCAGCTTTTTGTTATTCGATACGCCTGTCATCAAATATCGATATGCGCAACATCTACAAAGTTGGCGTTTCCTGTCAATTGTCATATTGTCAATGTCAACCTGTATAACCTGTAACCTCTAATATTTATTAATAATTTTTAATTTGTAAATAGTGTGTGTTCTTTCCAAATATTCCAATTTATTACTATAGTTTTTATTATCGCCAAACTTTCCTTGATATGAACCCTTTTTACGAGTAAATTTCCGTTATTTTATTCAAAATGAAAAAAAGTGTATTGTTATTATTTGCGAAACCAGAAGCCGGCCGAGTTTAGGATCTTCAAAAATATTCTTTTCTCTTCAAAAACAAGACGATAGGAGAAAAGTCTGGTGTGCTGCTGTAGGTCTTGAGAAAATGCCCAGGACATGCCTATTATTGTTGTGAAAACCATTTTGATGTAAATTTTTATGTTTTATTCCAATTGAAACTATTTAGGTAGTGTGGCTGTGTTTTAGTGTAAAGTCTAAAAAGCATTTCGCATTTTAGCATTTCGTTAAAATCGATACGATTATCGATATAGATAGTTCCTAAACAGACTTGGCATCCATGTTGAATTTGATTGGTTAGGGAAGTGGCGGGCTATTTAAATTACAATGATAATTAAACCTTAAATAGAAAAGTAAGGGGTTCGTATTTTTCCGTGTTATTTAGCAGGTTTTGCTTAATTGTGTTTCTACTTTTAATTTTTACACACAACATTATCAATATCAATTGAGTGAAAATACCCTATTAAAGTAAATATCTTATCCTACGTTTTTTGGTGTGCCCAAAATCAATATGAAGTCAAACAAAAGTCAAATGTAAGAAAAACACAATTAATCAGATATACTTACACTTTGAATTTCTATACATTCTACAATTCTGACCCTTTTGGAGGTTTTTTAAGAAGGGTGCTGGGGTAAAATGTATGGGGAATAGGTAAATTCTGACTTCATATTCTTTCTATACATTTTGAAATTTTACTCCTTGGGAGAAAGATGGGAGGTTCCGGGGGTTGTTGGGATGAGATATATGGGTGATAGGTAAATTCTGAACTTCAGATTTATTTTAAGCATTTCGAATTTAGCGTTAAAAATACATAAGGATACCAATGTCAGTACCTAGGAACACGATGTTTTTTGTGTAGCTGTGTTATGATATAATTTATTCATATTCATTGTCATTATCATAGTTTAATTTTATTTTGCTTGATCGAAAAAATGTATAATCTTCCATGACAATAAAGCATCATTAATCTTAAAAATTACGAGTTAATACATAAATCCCCCAAAACACTAATATAATTTACATGAATAGATCGTATTACTTCATAAATTTTTATAACCTTTATAGGGGTTACATATCTATCGCAGTAAATATTTAGAGTGATCTGGCCCATTACGTAAATAAAGTTCTACCATCTGTTACATGTAAAAACTATTAGTGAAAGGAAAGAGTAAAAGGGCACGTTACGTGAGCTATCTTTAAAGTTCAATGTTTGAGGTAAGAAACATAAACCATGTGAAAGCTGTTGGCTAAAAGCTCACATCATTTATTTTATGTGATGAGTTTTGAAGGTGGATAAAATTGCAGCTATAACTCACAAAGTCAATTTACAAATAACTACCAGTTGTGTTAATAGTGTACGGGATCCATCAAAAAATCAACACCATGTGATAAAATTTTCTATTGAACGACTATAAAGGGTGTTTTATAATTAAATGTCAATATTTAAGGTGGCGATTTTTTGGGTCCATTTTCAGAAGAAAACTTCATATAAACGTATGTCCTAAATATCTTAACTTTTGAGATAAAATAAAATAATAGCTATTTATGGTACTAGAGTGTTATTATATATATAAGGCCCGCTAATTTTCTCTTTTCTCTAATAACACACGTGTTCCATACAATATTTTATTCAAAACTGTCATAAAGTTGAGGTAAGATACATAAAAAAGATCCTTGAAATAAAAAAAAAATCCCTGTAGTTTATTTCTTATTTGTCAGATTATGTGACATAGTAAATAACAGGTGGATTTTCCTTGCAAAAATGCAATTTTTCGAAGAAGGTTGCGGTTTTGTAACTAAGGTCATTGTTTATTAAAAAAATGATGTTTGTCAAGAACTGAAAAAGTCCTAGAATGGAAAACTCTCAAGTTTATAAAGGAATTCGGGAAGAAGCAAATAGAGCAATAACCAACCTGATCCCAGAGAAATCAAGACGGTTTTACAATAAGGAATTTCGTAAATAGGAAGTGTGGATGAAAAATAAAGGCATTCAATTGGTAAACGAAAAAGTTTTACTGGTATATTTCTTATATTTAAGTGAGAAACTTGCCCCTTCGTCATTATGCACGAAATATTCCATGGGTAATTGTCTCGAAAGTTGCCTCCTCTCCGATTTTGACCAAATTTGGTATACGGGGGTTTTTGGGGCGCTGATTACGAATCTGAAAAAATATTTTTTCGGCAACGTTTCGTTTTCGAGATATTCATAATCAAAGTTGAAAATCAAACTAACCTTATTTACACTATTCCTCCTTCTTTTTGCACAGAATCCTTGATTTTTACACTAAATTGGCACATAATATTTTAAAAACACCTTTTAAAAACTTGTTTTTATATCTATTTTACACCTTTTTTCCATTTAGTTGCAAACCTCCACTTTCACACGTCGGATCCTGGCTGCAACCATGTATACACCAGAGAATCATGGCCGCCCCGCTTAAAAGTGAAGCTTCGCAATTTAATGGAAAAAAGGTGTAAAATAAATAAAAATATGGTAATTGTCTCGAAAGTTGCCTCCTCTCCGATATTGACCAAATTTGGTATACGGGGGTTTTTTGGGGCGCTGATTATGAATCTGAAAAAATATTTTTTCGGCAACGTTTCGTTTCGAGATATTCATCACGTTGAAAATCAAACTAACCTTATTTTCACTATATTCCCCCTTCTTTTTGTACACAATTCTTGATTTTTATATAAAGTGGCACACAATATTTTATAAACACCCTTTAAAACCTGATATTTTTATTTATTTTACACCTTTTTTCCATTAAATTGCGAAGCTTCACTTTTAAGCGGGGCGTGTGTACCTATACATGGTTGCAGCCAGGATCCGACGTGTGAAAGTGGAGGTTTGCAATTAAATTGAAAAAAGGTGTAAAATAGATATAAAAACAAGTTTTTAAAAGGTGTTTTTAAAATATTATGTGCCAATTTAGTGTAAAAATCAAGAATTCTGTGCAAAAAGAAGGAGAAATAGTGTAAATAAGGTTAGTTTGATTTTCAACTTTGATGATGAATATCTCGAAAACGAAACGTTGCCGAAAAAATATTTTCGGCAACGTCAGCGCCCCAAAAAACCCCCGTATACCAAATTTGGTCAAAATCGGAGTGGAGGCAACTTTCGAGACAATTACCATTCCATGGTAAAAACAACGGTAATTTTTTACTTACTGGGCCCAAGGCCGATTTTATTGAAATTTTGTATACTGGGGTTTGGGGCGCTAATCACGAATCTGAAGTCATTTGTCGGACACTTTTAGTTTTTGAGTTATAACGCCCGGACCTAACCTCAAACTGTACAAACTTTCTAAAATTCCTCCTTCTTAAAACTGATTACAGCCAAAATGGAAGATTTTATGGAAATACACTTATTATTTTATAAGATAAATTTAATTTCACCTTCATTTAACAAATATTTTTAATAAAAAATAGAACCACAAAAATATTATTTTTACTCTTAAAAATGTCAACAAAATTGTCTAGTGATTTGAGACAGTATTATGTTGAACAATTGAATGGCCTACTTTATAAGTTTAAATCATTTTTATTTTTCGCGATGAAAAGTAAACCATTCAATTGTTTCTTGGGTCCATGGCGTACCCACATAAAACTGTCTAAAATCACTAGAGAAATTTGTTGACTTTTTAAAAGTAAAAATAATATTTTTGATGTGCTATTTTTTATTAAAAATACTTTTTAAATGAAGGTGAAATCAAATTTATCTTATGAAATAATAGGTGTTTTTCCATAAAATCTTCAATTTTGTAATCAGTTTTAAGGAGGAATTTTAGGAAAGTTTGTACAATTTTGAGGTTAGGTCCGAGTGTGGCGTTATAACATAAAAACTAAAAGTGTCCGATAAAATTTGACTTTAGATTCGTGATCAGCGCCCCAAAAAACCCCAGTATACAAAATTTCAATAAAATCGGCCGTGGGCCCGGTAAGTAAAAAATTACCAAAACAACCCTTAAGATATATAAGAACATCGATATCTCCAGATATGGAAATATTGTAGCGTTCCTTAAATCATAATCCAGAAATTATACGTCTACGAAGGCCAAAGTTTTAGGAAGAGCTGAAATCGAGTAATTTTTGCGAAAAGCTTCTAATGCATATTATCTCTAAGCCAAGGTAGACATTTTGTTTTCCATTATGGTTGCCTTTTTACGCTTTAATCTTTTTATGGTCCTGGTACATTTTCATATTTTTTTACGTTTCTTGTAATCAAGGTTTTGGTAATTGTCTCGAAAGTTGCCTCTCCGAGACCAATTTGGGATGGGTTTGAGGCGCTGATTACAAATCTGAAATATTTTGGCAACGTTTCGTTTTCGAAATATCCATCATCAAAGTTGAGAATCAAACTAACCTTATTTACACTATTCCTCCTTCTTTTTGCACAGAATTCTTGTTTTTTACACTAAATTGGCATATAATATTTTAAAAACACCTTTTAAAAACTTGTTTTTATAGCTATTTTACACCTTTTTTCCATTTAATTGCAAACCTCCACTTTCACACGTCGGATTGTGGCCGCAACCATATACACTAGGAAATCATGGCCGCCCAGCTTAAAAGTGAAGCTTCGCAATTTAATGGAAAAAAGGTGTAAAATAAATAAAAATATAAGGTTTTAAAGGGTGTTTATAAAATATTGTGTGCCACTTTTTATAAAAATCAAGAATTGTGTACAAAAAGAAGGGGGAATATAGTGAAAATAAGGTTAGTTTGATTTTCAACTTTGATGATGAATATCTCGAACACGAAACGTTGCCGAAAAAAATATTTTCTTAGATTCGTAATCAGCGCCCCAAAAAACCCCCGTATACCAAATTTGGTCAAAATCGGAGAGGAGGCAACTTTCGAGACAATTACCAAGGTTTTAAGTTAGTTAAGTTAGTTAAGTTAGCAACATATGGGAAACTTTCTTATTATTCATTTTACGAAAAAACGTTATTTTTTATAAAAAGCTCTGCATACTCTGAAATCTAAAATTCAATCAACAGATATGAAATTTTATTAATCTTATACAAGGTATGCCGAAAAATATGAATTTTGCTCAAGAGTAAAGTACCTTTATATTTCACAATTTCGAAAATTGTTATAATAAAAAGTTGTTCGGAATTAAAAACTATGTTTAAATATGCAATTACATCCTTCTAATTAAAAAAAAAATTACAAATTTTGCTTTCATTTCTACCTACTGAATTTTATAATGCTTTCTATCAAATTTTACTAAATACAACTGATGTTTTGAATGCTACTGTAAACCATTTCCTGTCAATCATCATATATTGAATTTTTAATCCTGTACGAGATAAGTAAAAAATATGAATTTTAGACAAGAGTAAAGTACCTTTATATTTAACAATATCGAAAATTGTTATTATGAAAAGTTGTTAAATATGCAGTTGCATTAATTTATAAAAAAAATAAAAATATTTCTTGAAACGAAGTCAAACCATATACCATGTACAGCTCTCGTTGAATGACTTTTCCTGATTAAATACAGTTACAGAAAAAAAAACTTGGCGCTCTTTTCGCATGTATAAAAATAAAATTATACAGACAATATGACAAAAATACTTTCAACCGCAGACCTTCCGAACAAGAAAAATAACATGAAAAAAAAATCTTCACCATATGGCCGAAATGTCAGGCTCCGTCTTAACTTATCACATCACTTCTCAGAAAGCCTGCATAAAGAATATGTCCAATAAAACATCTCCTACAAAAGGCGACTTAATCTATTTATATAAATTTTATATCTCGCAGAGTCGTTCGCGCCTCGGTATTTATAACCGCCTAAGTAACCATTTTTCAAAGTGGCAGACAGCCTGAAAATTGCCTCCCAAACATATAAATGTCGGTCTTAAATGTTCGAAAAAGCTCTTTTCGTTCAACACGTAGCCTAAGTGAACTGCGTTATTGATTCCAAGTTTTAAAATATTTTTAGTTTATGAAAGCGCCTTTCCAATGTAAAAGTTTTTATGTACCGGGTGTCCAAATAAGAAAAGACGCCGGCTGTATCTCAGAAAATGTTTATCGCACAGCGTTGGGGAAAAATATTTTTGGTAAAAGTGGTCAAGAGAAATAGCGGGAAATTATTTTCAAGTTTCTGAAATGACCGCTAGGGGGCGTAACTGCAATCTTGAATCTAAAAAAGTAATGTTCCTGTGAATTTTGCCTAATTAACCTCACAAAAAAAAATCCTGATTTTTAAAGTCGAGGATAATTTAAACCTTTTTTGTTTGAAAATTTTTGCTGTATCTCTAAAAGTAAAGTGGTGGAGGGAAATTAAAGGTTTCCGTAAAAAACACCCTGTATCTTCAAAACGGCTAAGCCGATTTTAACAAACTTGGGCTAGTTAAAAAGAGCTATTCTTGGGCTATAAATATATTATTTCAAGTTTTGTTAGTTTTACATGTCGCCGCCAGAGGGCTTTTTTCGAAATTCCGACGGAAATGGTTAATTCTCTCAAAAAATTAAATGTAAGGGGCGCTTTTCAAAAAGAAGGTAACAAGACTCTCATAAACACTTATCAAGATTGTTCTTCAACATTAGATAGAGGCCAATTTGATTTTTTTAATTTGTTTAAGTAATATTTTTCTGTAATAATTTTTAAAATATAAACTTATTTCATACATTTATTTCCTGTTTTATTATGACAGATAACTGACAATATATTTTCTGGAATAAGGTTTAATTAACAACAAAATTCAAAACTTAAAAACGATGTACAAATAATTCAGTTACAAATAAAAATAGTTGGACTGTTAAAATGGTGACAATAAAGAGACCTTATAATTTATATATATATATATATATATATATATATATATATATATATATATATATATATATATATATATATATATATATATATATATATATATATATATATATATATATATATATATATAATATCTAGACAGGGTGTTAAAATTTTAAGAAAATTTTAAGAAAAATAAGACATTCCCAACATATGTTTGATTTCTTTGTGAGTTCAGGTTAATTTTCTGTTACTATTTCGAAAGGTATGTTGATTACCTTAATTTTATAATTTCAACGTTTTAAAGTTATCTTATTAAATAAATTATTGTTCAAAGTTACATAAACCGGTTTTTCTCGTAATTGGTTTAATGAGATGCAAATAAGTAAATTTATTTTTTTTATGGGAAAACGATGAGTCGTACAAAAAAAAGTCAAGTAACCAAATTTGTTTTAAATTGACCGGGAACTCCAAAAATAGTTTTTATTTTAAGAGAAAGCAGTAGCGTACTACTTTTTCCTTCTAAAATATCTAGTCAGAGTCCAGTACGGACCCCACTGTTGGAGATAAATAATGTTTCTTAGGTCAAAAAATGCTCTTCAATGCATAAACGCCGAACACCAATTTTCATAAAAATATTTAAAGTGTTAAATTAAAATTTTAACACCCTGTGTCTCAAAAGATAAGACGTTTAGGACATACATTCATATGAAGTTTTTTTCTTAAAATGGGTCCAAGAACACCCCTTAAACATTAGCATGTTATTAAGAAACACCCTGTATATAAACAATAAAATCAAATAACACTTTTTAAACAGATTTAGGAAAAACAAAGCTTAATTTTAATTCTTGACGTTATTTATCGAGTAAATGAAGCAATTCAAATACAACCAAGTCCGTCAAAATATTGTGTGCACGTATTTTTCGGATACCTTGTATAATTTTTCAATAATGTTAAAACAGAATTTCGAAAAAAAATGTAGTTTAATAAATTTCATCTTATCGCGTTTTCTACATATCGGGCACGTTGTGGGATGGGAACTTTTGGTTCTATTTTTATGTTCAGAATACGCCCCAGATATAATACGCGTTAATTTCGGTACACCATGTATACTGTAATTCGTTTTTATTATTTTGCACATTTTATAAAATTAAACTAACAAAAAATCTTACTTTTATTAATAAATATTTTGTTTTATTTCTAGTCAGTATCAATAGCACTAAAGAACTATCGATGGTTTAAAAGTAACGATACTATCGATAGCACTGTCGCTAGTTTCTCATTCCTATAAAAAATAAAAAGTGTGTTTAATATTTTGAATATTTTAGTATACCCTAAAATATAACCCATTCGTAAGAAGATTATAAATAAAACTGAACATATTTGTGTCAGTCTCGAACATACTTAAATCATCGTATTTTTTTTTTTCAAAAACGAAAAAATGTACAACGTAAATATTTGTGGATATAAATCAGAACCGTAAATTCTCCCCGACGATGTATAAATGCGTATAAATGCATTCCTTTGCTCACAATCCGAGAATAGGTTCTGATTTACATTAAATGTGGGTGTTAAACCAGAAACAAAATCGGACACATCAAACCCTTGAGATTTTGTATATATTTGTTGCTGCTGCTGTAGAAAATAAAATTTTATGCATTTTTTTTTTATTTTATAAAAAAGTACTGACGTACCGTGGGTGTCTTAAGTTAAGGAAGAAAAAGTGTATTAACACAGTACGTTCCATAGTCTAGACTAATAAAATAATTTGTCCTTGGAGCAAAAGCCGTAAAAGTACTTATAAAAGAGCGACAGGTTCTATAGGGCTTGCTTTTTAAAGCAAATTTAGTTTGTAGGTATTTTCACCACTTTTTCTTTGATGATATGCATTTCTTATTTCTGTTTCTATTCATAGGCATTAAGGAGAAACCAAATAATATAAATAAACATACACCATGTTTATTTTACAAAGAAAACAAAAAACAACTTTAGAAATTTTGGAAAATTCAATTTTTTGAAAATACCTAGGAAAAAACATATACAGGGTGTCCCAAAAGTAATGGGACACAGAGCAACAGCAAATTCCTTAGGTCAAAATAATGCAATTTACGTAAACTTGCCTTATCCGAAAGTTAATAATAACAAAGATACAGGGTGTTAAACTTTTAATTTTGCTTTTGTTTTTTCTTAATAATTCTTTAACCAAATGACCTAGCAACACAAAATTTGGGATCTGGGGGTTTTCTGAGGCGAGAAATTTAAATTAATCCACGTTTTTGATGTTGCTACTAGAGGGCGCCAGCTACGGCCTACCTCACTTGTTTTAAATATCGTAACTTTTTTTAGGCTTAGAATATTGACCTGTTTATTAAAAAATAAGTTACTATAAATCCATCTGCATCAAAAATGTATACTTTATTTAAGTCTCTAGGAGCAGCCGTTCTCGAGATAAATGCACTTTAAAGGATCTTGCAATTTTTTATGGAAAATGAATTTTATCCAATTGTTTTTAAACTTTGCATAGTGATAGTTCTTAACACGCTGATCAAAGGTCTTTCAGGGCACAAAACCGGAAAACGCCTCCAAACCCCAAAATCACCCCCAAAAGTCACTGGAGATTTGGGGAATCTAAATCTCACTCTGTTTTAGTGGTTTATTTGTTTTCTTTGTTCTACTTGCGAAACGTCTATGTTCGGTTTTGAACTTTCCACACCTGTATATATAAAATTCAGCCTTTTTAAAATGTCTAGCTCTAAAAGATCGCTGCCTCCCGCACTATAAAGGTTAAGATTTATAAAAATCATCATAATTTATTTAGTGTCTGTAACTTTCATTATAATGCTTTTTTTATCCTTATGAAGACGAAAATTCTTATTTATGACTATCGCACACATAAACAAGCCGGCCTCATTACCAAGATTAAAGAATCCTTATAAGAGAAAAATGTACCGAAGGTGTCACCTAAGTAGCAGTAACTCCGGTTTATGAAGTCGTAAAATTCGTAATTTACATGACGCATAAAAATGTTTTAGTTGTTTAAAAGTTATGTCCCTCGAATGAAGCGTGAACCCTGTAAAAAGTGGACTACATAATTCGTAATTAGTGTCGTTAAAATAAAACACGAAAGTTGTGGTATACAGGGCACATAAAATATAAATTATTATATTTTAGTATTACTCGCTTTGAAATTTTCTAGAAAATGGGACCAGTTTGGTCCTGGTCCCGGGATTTAGCAAACTAAGCCTGCTCAGCTCTATTGACCCCTATCATAGTTTAAAGAATATACAATATATAAGTTAGCCCACTTTGCATATACCTTTGATGTTCTGGCTTTAAAGGCACCGTGCGGAGTTTCCGCCGATCGCAAACCGACAAAAAAGTTTCAAAGGATATTCGTGTAAACGATACCAATTTATTCAAGCGTTTCCTTTGATCGGAATTGTCGGGGACCGCGGAGTAGATTTTTCATTATTTGAATGATTTTTACGATAATATAAACATGTTAATAATATTTGATCATGCTTACCAAAGTCACTGTAAATAAATGTAATTTTTTTTTCTCTATTACCTAATATAAAGTATCCCTAGAACTACAAACAAGGGTAGATATCTACCCTGGGTAAATTTTAATAAGTAAATCGTAACTGCACTTATTTTTATATCTGTTAAATTTATCTTTTTTTTCATATTTTCCATGAGACAAACAAAAATAGATTCTTGAAAACCAATATTTTATGGATATTTATTTGATTTTTTTCATTGATTCTTAATTTGTTTGAATTTTCAAAGTACCAAATAAATAGACTTTTTTAGCAAAACATCATGATGGTATATATATATATATATATATATATATATATATATATATATATATATATATATATATATATATATATATATATATATATATATATATATTTTCTTAAAGCCATATGCGAAATCCTGTTGGAAATTTGAAAATCGGTTGTTTAGAAAAATAGTTATATATTTTTGTCTAATTAAATGACGGTTAGGCTGTTTTTAAGTACTTACAGCTATTCAAATCAATTTTTAACCTACTAAATCTTGATAACATTGAATTTACTTTTTACCATTTTCTTGGGCATAACAAAACAAAAAATTTCGAGTACTTATAAGTTAAATTACTGCTTTAAAAAGGATTTTTAGAGCAAAAATCCCTTGGGGTAAATGTTTATCCCGGTTTGTATCTATCTATCTATCTATTGTATAATGTAAAACAAAATAGAAATTTATTGTAAACATCTAAAAAGGTCGACCAGACTTTCACGGATAATTAATGGGTCACTAGCTAAATGTGTAGATATGCACAACAATTTTTATTTGCGTATTAGGAGTGCAAAACTAAAATATTGCAGCTGTTTTTTATCTGGAGATAATAATAATAATAATAATAACTTTATTCATGTTTACAACCACAATAAAGGTTTTACATACGTCACATATAATTAAATACATTGGCAAACTAAAATTTATATGTAAAAGTAAAATATGTATAAATAAAACATAAAATCTACCACAAAGACAACTAAAATTACTATGTAAAAGTAAAATATGTATAACTAAAACATAAGATCTACCACAAAGACAACTACACTAGTTACTTAAAGAGTTTATAAAACTCGTCAAAAGAGTAGCAAGCACTACTTAGCAGGACCTGCTTTAATTTGACCTTAAAAAGTTTTAACGGCAAATCTTTGATTTTTTCGGGCAGGTGATTAAAAAATATTGGACCATAGTAGTTTAGTGCGTTACGACTTCTCTCTACTCTCGTAAAAGGTATTTGTAAATTGCTTCTCCCCCTTGTATTATGAGAATGTATATTAAAACGCTGAAAGTATTCATTTAAATTTGATTGTAAACCAAAAAGACGGCTGGTATGACATGAGTGACCCCATGCAAGAATAGCATAGGTGCAAGTACTTTCAAACAGTGCATAATAAGCTGTTTTAATCACTGAATTAGAGACTTCGCCCACAAGATTTCTTATTAAAAAGACGGTTCTTGTTAAACTTGAAGCTATTTGATCTATATGTTGGTCCCATGTTAATTTAGGATCCATAAGAACACCCAAAAACCTAACGTTTACCGGATTATTTACATTTGAAAGATCACACAAAGAAAATATCATTTGGCACGTTTTAGTAGATAGTCCACAAAGGGCGAAGACCTAAATAGGAAAGTATGGTAGGTGTCTTAAGTTTGGTAAGATGAAGTCTATTGACACGGGACATATTGTATGTTCCTTAAACTATACCCCTATAAACTAGCTGTGGCGGCTCGTGGTCAATCTTTCGGAAAGGTCATTAGTTAAAATTTCAAATGCATATGGCCTAATGGATTTTAAGTTAAAAAAACATGACTGAAGGAGTCAATTTTAGGTATTTTATTTCACACAGACGTTTACTCCAAAGAAAAACAAGAAAGAAAATTTAAAAATAAATGAAACAAACATCTCGAAAAATGCGTAATTTTCCTTTTCGCGGCTGTTGACCCAGACCATGCGATTACACTGCTTCGGAAAGCAGCGAAATCGCCCAATCGTAAATTAGATCGGGAATACTCGACTCGGTTTCGTTTAAAACAATGTGGTCAAAGCAGGCTGGCAGCTCGGCTTTTTGCCAACGAACGAAACCACCGATCTGGAGAGCGCTGCGCGAAGCTTGTGGAATCCAGTAATCGGTCAACGAGTTTATATGCTTAGAATAATAAAGGGAAATTTAAAAGATTAAAAAAAAAATATTTTTTTATTTAAATCATTATTATGTTTTGTTCGAAAATATTAGTCGGTCGTTGACCAAATGACTCAATGGAGGAGCCGCCACTGTAAATTGGTAGTCTGCGTAAAAGAGAAAAACCCCCAAAAAACCCAAACAGTTCAGAACACGAATCTACGTTTCGGTCGCAAGTTGGCCACTGTTGTCAAGTTAAAATTAAAAGAAAAAACAAAACAGAAATTAAAACTAAATTTTTAAGAAATTTTGGTTTAACAATTTTAAAAAACTCTAAAACCTTTTTTAACATTTATGACGCTTTGTCATAAATGACATAAATGTAAAACAAAATCGTCTAATTTTAAATTTCAGTACTTAAACAGGCCCAGATTTTTGAATAGGAACTTGACCCTAATTTTACATTAAGTGTTTTTGGTATGATTTAAATTTTGCATGCCTCGTTAACACAAGTACATTATATTTCAAAGTTAAGTTCATCTTTAATCTTTATTTTTGCGAAAACTGTGTTTTGATGTTACACTATTAACACATTAAACGTTTTTCTGTTTTTTTTATGATATCCACCTCAAGCAAAACGCAGAAAAAACAAGCCTAATGCTTATTTAATTGTTTTTGCATGTTTCCGATGCACATAACAAATTGCACACACATTTTTTCACAGTCCGCGACCTCTGTAGTCGTGTGAATCCTGCATGGTTATAGTGACACATTCATTTGTAGATAACGGGAAATTTTACATAAATTTACCATGTACAGGGTCTTTGATTATATTTACGTCGCTTCTGGAGCCTTTATTTTTGAAGATAGAAAAAAATGTTTTATATAAAAATTGTAGGCCTTTTTCCATGTTATCTTTTGAAAGTATCAGTAAAAATATATCGCATTAAAAAAATGGAAAAATTTAGCCAACTTCAACTTTTTTAAATGGAACACCCTGTATATTATGAGCTACAACGAAAGATCTATTTTTGCTGATTTCAAATATATATATACATTGATGATATTTGGGTGAACCGTTTTGAGATTTTTTAAACTTAAATAATAAATAAATTGAAAAAAAAATCATACGGATATCAAGAAAGCCACGAAAACAATAAAATTGTTATGTTGTATAAATTTATAATTTAGTTATTTTCTACACATCCTCCTTGATTTTGGATCAATTTAAACAAATTTTCCCTCATTTTAATATTAACAGAAGCGGAAATAGATTGCTGATAATTATTATTTAAATTAAATATTTCATCTACTATTTTTTGTCTTAGAACGTTAAGATCTAGAGGCCTATTATAATATACCCTATTTTTTAAACATCCCCACAAAAAAATATCTAGAGGATTTAGGTCCGGGCTGTTCGCTGGCCATCTTATAGTACCATGACTACCGATCCCAAAAATCATAACGGTTGTTAAGATAATTTGTGACAGGCATGGTATTATGGGGTGGAGCGCCGTCTTGTTGCCAAATGAGGCGGTTATATTTTCCAATGGGTAAATCCTCCAAAAATGTTCAACCGTTTTGAAAAGATTCGTATATCGCTCCCCGTTTAAGTTTCCGTCTAAAAATATCGGACCAATTATCTTATTTCCAAGTATCCCACACCAAACCTCAGCGCCCCACGGCCCTGAATCCTAACCGGCTTTTTGGGGAGGGGTTTTTTCCCGGGCCAATAATGTTTATTCTTGCGATTAAACATTCCTGCTGTATTGAAGGAAGACTCGTCGGTGAATAGAATTTTGTTTAAAAACTCTGGATCCCGCTGCATAAACCTATATTTCCAATGCGTATTAAGTCGGGCACCCTGTTTTGTTCGGAAAATTCTGGACGGGCATAAATTTATAGGGATGAAGTTTGTAAAATTTTAAAGTTGAATGAATTTTATAATCTATATTTGAAATCAGAAAAAAAACTTTCGTTGCAGCGCATAATATACAGGGTGTTCCATTTAAAAAAGATGAAGTTGCCTATATTTTTCCATTTTCTTATCGAGATATTTTTTCACTGATACTTTGAAAAGATAATATGGAAAAAATCATACAATTTTTATATAAAACATTTTTTTCGATCTTTAAAAATAAAGGCTCCAGAGGCGACGTAAATATAATCAAAGACCATGTACATCTAAAAAAAAAATGTAGTTGGTAATTAATCCAATGGTTAGGATGCCAGTGACATTTTTTTTTTTTATCTTGGCACAGTTCACAAAGCCTAAGTACTATAAACGTACTGTGGGTGGATGTCTTAAGTAAAATAAGAGACGACCGTTTATTGACACAAGACTTAAAGATTTATAGGAGAAGCAAAGATCTCTACAGGAAAAAGGTTTAATAGCCTAGACACCCTAGGAATAAAAAATTAAACAAAGTGTGATTTTCGGAGTCTCTCCATATAGATCGTAAGGAAATACATAGAAGAGGCACTCTGTGTTACTATATTAGAAGCCGCCAGGGATGAATAATGTGCTAACTTCTCGGAGCAGAAGCCGTAATGATACTTACGAAAAAGGCACAGATCCTCCACAGCTCATAGTTCGAGAGCTGGGGAAATTTGGGTAGGTACTTGAGGCATTATGAAAAATTTTATAGTTGTCCTTAAAGGACCCCTAAATAAGAAAATTAAGGTCTAGCTGAAGGGTAAAGCACTAAAAAAAGTACACCCAACAATTGAATTTACGTGCCATTGCAAAAGCTGTCGATTTTTGACAGATTACTTATGCAGCCCCACAAAACAAAGGTCGAGATCCGTGGGTCAGACCATGATATTCCATGTATTTTTCGACGCTGAATCCAAATCCGGAAAAGGCCTTTCACGTCTAGGATTGACTCCAGAGACCGAAAGGGCCTAAAGAGGTGGATGTCAGATGATCAACCACGGTATGCCAATGTACTTTTCAACGCTAAACCTGAATTTATGATCGAAAAGTTTTTACCCTGCTGAAATTCACCCTCTAGGACCAAAACTACCCCTTGATAGAGGTGAAAAATCGAGTTCCGGACGCCGAAATCGCCACGTGGTATTCTTATGTACTTATCAACGCTGGATCTGAATGTGTGATCGAAAAGTATTAACCCTATTGAAATTCATCCTCTAGGACCAAAACTACCTCTTGGTAGTGGTGGAAAATCGAGGTTTGGACGCCTGAGCCGCAATGGTGGTAGTCTCATGTACTTGTCAACGCTGGACTCGAATTTGTGATTGAAAACTTTTTAACCTACTGTAAGGCACCCTCAAGGGCCAAGGGTATTCTCATGTAATTGTAAAAGCTGGATTTGGATTTGTGATCTAAAACTTTTTACCCCACTGAAATTCACCCTCTAGAACCAAAACTTCCCTCGAAAGGGGTGGAAAATTAAGTACTTACTCTTACTATTCTCTTTTTCTATTGTATCCTCACTTTATTTTCGAATGATCGCTGCACAGCCTGGCGTTTATGAGTTTCTGTTGTGTCCCTTCACTGTAAAATACTTGTAAATACCACCGTTGTGATGTCGGCATCCCGAACTCGATTTTCCACCTCTACCTAGGGGTAGTTTTGGTGCTAGAGGGTTAATTTCAGTAGGGTAAAAACTTTTCGATCACAAATTCAAGTCCAGCGTTGACAAGTCCATAAGAATACCATCATTGCGACTCCGGCGGCCAAAACTCGTTTTTCCACCCTCCCTGGACGAGTTTTGGTCCTAGAGGGTAAATTTCAGTAGAGGTAAAAACCTTTCGATCACAAATTCGGGTCTAGCGTTGACAAATACATGAAAATACCACCATTACAATTCCAGCGTGCAAAACTCGATTTTCCACTTCTCCCTAAAGGCAGATTTGGTCCTAAAGGGTGCATTTCAGTGAGGAAAAACTTTGTGACCACTAATTCGAGTCTAGCGTTAAAAATACATGAGAATACCACCGATTCTAGCGTGCTAAATTCGATTTTTCACCCCTCATAGGAGTAGTTTTGGTCCTAGAGGGTGAATTTCAGTAGGGGAAAAACTTTTTGACTACTAATTTGGGTCTAGCGTTAATTAGTACATTGGAATGTCATGATGAATCATCTGGTATCTGGAAATCCATCTTTCACTTCCTGTAGGGGTGGCCTCTTGGGCTAATTCTAGACGTCTAAGGCCTTTTCTAAGGCCGGATCGGATTTGGCGTCGAAAAATTCATGGGAATAACATGGTCCGACCTACGGATCACATTTTTTTTTGTGGGGCTGTGTTATTGAAAAGAGAATGGCAGCATTAAAGCAGTTGAAAAGTTTCGTAAAAACAATTTTCTTAAGCCCCTAAAATTAACACCAATACTAATAAAAATACTAAATTGATACTAATTTATAAGTCCACCCGTACTGTTTTATTAATGCCCATTTTCTGTTATGCAATACAATAAAAATATCAGACGTACAACCTCCAAAACACGATTGTATTTACGATCCAATTTAACTTTTTCACACGTTGCTCGTTACTATACAGTTGTAACACTCAAAATTCAGACAAATTATTTCGCCATAGGCTTTTCCGCGCGGAAATTGCAAATTTCAGGGTGCTGAGCTGGCATATTTGGGATTTAATGCAAAACGCCTAATCTTACTTGAAACTTTGGAATTAGTTTATTAGAGAACTCGAATATATGAGCCGTGAAACAGAGGGGTTGTTGATTGAGGTAATTAATTATATGGAAAATGACACTCGTAATGGAAATTGTATTAAAGGTGACCGTCGTTACTTATCACATAATATAATGTTATTTATTAAACACAAAGCATTAGCATAAAGCAGAGCTGGGAGGGATCCTTCAAAAAAGAAATCGATTTGCCTATTCGGATCCTCGTAAAGGTATCGAATCACCTAATCGAATCACGATTCTCTTTTTGGGAAAAAAGGAATTGAATCCGGGAATCGTTTTTTTATTTACCGGATCACGAATTCGGATCATTATTAGTTTTAATACTTACAAATGGTCACTACGACATGATACTTAGCACGGAGCCTGAGCAACGAAATATAATTTTAGCCCCATTTTGAAGTGCTGCAACTCTTAGCCAAATTAGTTTTTGGTAAGTATTTTTAAAATTTAAATATGTTATTTCCGAAATTAACATATTTAGTGCAGGAAACGAAATAGTGATGACCGAGACCGGTCTTGGTTTGCGGTCTTGGGGGGAAAACAAGACCAAGACCAAAGACAAGACTCCCCCCACCTGCAAGACTCTTGCACTTCTGCAACTTTTTTTGATATTGTAATATTTTATTGTTATATTTAATAAACAGACTTATTCCATACAGACATGACAAAAACGTGTCAAGGACTGCCAAAAGAGGCGTTATTAGTAAGTAAAAGTTTATTAAATAAAATAATAATTATTCGTCACTGTTTTTTTTGTTCTATAGTTCTTTAACAACGATAACGATTAAATTTAATAACATGTTTAAAAATAATGAGATGGTGACTCAATGGTCCGACAAAGCTTGACATTTCCGAAATCGTTTACGACAGGAAAAACTAGGGTACAAAAGTTATAGAAGCTGAAAAGTTACTTTCATTTTTTTAATGTTTTTTTTAATTAGCTATCAGTGATGCCACTTACAGAGTGGATTAAAAATCCCCAAAATACAGAAATACATTATTTTTGTTTCACACTGTAAAGTAGCACCATTAAATTGCTTTTTAAAAATTAAGATAATGTAAAGTAATGGATTAATAAAAATATATTTGCCATGTAATAAAGCAATATTTTATATAAATGGATTGTAAAAATCACTCGTTTAGACGGAAATGTCAAAACAAAAATAATATTTAAAAACCATCTACGTCGACATTGTTTCTATATATAACAATTTTCAGCATAATATACAGGGTGGCGATTTTTTCTAAATTGATTTTTTTGCCATAAATTTTTTTTTTTTAGGGAAAAAGCTAAAAATAAGGAGTTTTCTTGAGTGGCAGTGATTGATCAAACAATTCTGGAATAGAAAATAATTTTACATTTTATGCCCTTTTTGTCTATAATTTTTGTATGTTTATTTTTTCACTAAAATAGACGATTTCGGAGATACCCAGTTTTGTCACACTATTGAGCCCCTTGTATCTGCAGATTGTTTATAAAGTATTTCTACAAACTTTGTACGGAAATATTTAACCAATTAAAAGGTAAAAAGTTCATATAAACTGAAAAGTTTTTTAAATATTTTTTTTTAAATCAGAAACCAATGTTAACATATCAGAATTATTTTCACATAAATTTCACATCTGGTTGAAATTAAAAGTCTTTTTTCTGCTCACACGGTACAAAATTTTTTATTTGCTTTAATTTTATCTGCTTCTTCAAAGAAAATTTATATAATTCTTTTCTATATGCCACTAAAGTATAAAAGAAGGTTGTGTTTAAATTTAATAAAAAGGGGAAAAGGGGTGGTTTACCAAAGGTTAAGTGGGCTGAAGCCTAGGGGGCAATTTAGATTAATTTTAAAAAATGTATTAAAATAATTTTTTTCAATATTTTACTTTTTTTTAAAAAATTTTTTTAAAAAAATTTTTAAGAATTTTGTGTAGTTTACATTCAAAAAAAAAATTGACATTTAGGCAAAAAAATATTAGCCCATGGGCAAAAAAATTTAAAACCGGCCCTGGCGCTATAAAAAATCTTATTTAAAATATGCTTTTTAATCAAATATGATTCAAATGTACGTTTTTAAAATTAAAATTGGTATATTTTAAAATTTTAAAGCAAAAAATATAGTCCCCATCTTTATTTATATTTAAGTATTAAAGTATGTTTTTTTTAAGATTGCTTAGTTTTAAATTTTTACTAACAAAAAAAGCAAGACCAGCTCTTGCAGCAAGACCAAGACCAAGACCGGGTGGTGCAAGACCAAGACCCAAAACCAAGACCTTCTTTTTGGCTTGCAAACCAAGACCAAGCCAGGCTTGCAAGACCAAGACCCCAAAACCAAGACTAGCGGTCTTGGTCTTGGTCTTTTTCTCATCAGAAACTGAAAATTTTTTAAAAATGCTGTAGTTTAAACAAAGTGATAATTTGGTGGCGTTTTTATTCATGATACCCAGTCTGAACTTCTCATAATTTTGATAAAGGTTTTTAAATTTAGTGTTATACAGGGCTCCAGGACCTTTATTAAAAACCATCTATTGGCCCCAAAAAGACCCTTTTTTAAATATTTTATCGATAAAATGATTTTTCACCCCTTTTAGAGGAAAATTTAAGTTTTAAAAGCAAATCCTCCATTACAATTGTTTTGAATTTGCTCAAATTTTATAGTCAAATTCCAAATTTCAATTTTCATCAAAATTATCTTTTTCTAAAAACCATAGCCATTTA
This sequence comes from Listronotus oregonensis, assembly GCA_019359885.1. Lineage (NCBI taxonomy): Eukaryota > Metazoa > Arthropoda > Insecta > Coleoptera > Curculionidae > Listronotus > Listronotus oregonensis. Next base: position 22,010 of record JAHBCN010007944.1, read on the forward strand.
AAATTTTTTTCACATTTAATTAGGAAACTGCGAATTTTTGCAAAATTTAAGTTCTGACGATAAAACTGATCAAATTCATAAAATTAGTTACAAACAGAGGATTTGCTTATGACTTTACATTTTTATATATAATAAAATAAATAAAAATATCCTTTTATTAAAATTTTTTCGAAAAAATAAGACGCTTTTGAAAAAGGTACCAAAAAAAAAAATATCCCATTAGAAAATATAAATTTTCTGTCAAATCTCTGTTTTTTTAAATTTTAATCAGTTTTAAAGGGTTCGTTAAAATTCTACGAGAAAAAATACAGCAGATAGCTATTTCATATTTTTAAAAATTTTTTTAAATAGCGCTGAGCACACTCAGTCTCTGTACCAGGGACCTCTAAAGCGTCCCATTTTTTTAAAAATTTCTTTGGGTCTACCCAAAAGCCCCTTTTTGATAAATTAATCCGCCAAAACAATAAAAACATATCTAAAAATTTTTTTTTTTGTAAAATGTTATTTTTGGCAGATGTTCTGATCCACATCACATTTTTACCAAATTTAGTTGGTAATGATTATTTGCCCCCATAATATTAAAATATATATAATAGTTATTTGTACCAAGGAAATTAAGTGATTTTTATGCCTAAGGGCGACGATCTTTACAACCCGAGGGCCTCTGGCACGGTTTGTAAGTCAAAGGGGGCAATACACATCTAAATTCCTGGTGATACGAACTTTTTGCATTTTAGTAAATTTTTTTAAAAAATACAAAACCTAAATTTTATTTTAAAAAAACTTCTTTTATAATAGTTGGCTTATAATTGTTGCGGGGGAAATCAAATTTTGCTAGCTGTTGCTGACAAAATTAAAAAAAAAAGCTAAAAAAGCAACACAAAACTTGTTATCGAAGAAATCGAGAGATGCCAAAGACAGAGAATATGACAAATTACTAAAAAATTATTAAAGGTACTGGTTTTTAAAAAGACCTAAATTTTAACATTTTTGTTTGTATGACCGCACGAGCCATAAAGTGCACTTTATGTCAGCGCGGTCCGTAAAGCCCCTTTAGCCCGCTGGGTATAAAGTGAAGTATAATGTAGTTTTAAAAGCATTTCCGGGTACTCTCTTACCATACGGGCATTATTGGGCCCGGGCAACCATCCATTGGTACCCGATCGTTTGATCTTCCGAACAACTTTCTCCAAGGCGGGTCCAATTTTATTTTTAAATAAGTCCAAAAAAAGTTTCTGCTGTCAAATACATACATTTGTTTTTGGGGATATTGTGTCCAGTATGAACAAAACAATGTTCATTTTCCCCAATACCGCAATTTTTGAACATTTGGTTAATTGTTGGGGGAAATGTACATTCATCGGGAAAACAAATATTTCTTAAAAATTCCTATCGTTATTTGCTCTTTCCATCATTTTAATCATTTCCATCATTCGTTTTTTTAAAGTGCACAATACCGTTGTATGATGTTTATTTACCTCTTGCCCAAGAACCCTCGTACTAACCATTTTGTTTTCCTCCACACTCAGTAGAATATTAAAATCTCTGTTCTCTCTTTCTTTGACTCTATTTTCGATATCCTGAGTTGAATATTTACGGGTTTTTTATTACGGTACCTTTGGACTCGAACTTACTGACGTTTAATAGATGAAATGGACGAAATGTGCTTGGTGGGAAATAAACTGAAAACATTTCAGAATGCTTTAAAAAATGCATATCCACTTAATTATAGATACTTTTTCGTCGATTGAATAGTTCATATTTTTCAAATATCGACTGTCACTGATTTATTCACACTTTTCCTCATGTCAGGGAGAAAAAATATTTTACAGGTGTTTTTGGTTTACCTGAACCCAAAATTTGTAATTTTGCAGTTACATTTAATTGAATAATTTATGATTCCTTATCAAAATTTTTGAAACTTGGCACGAGGGCTTGTCAAATTTGGGCTCTTCAAAATTATCTTACATTTTTTTTGTAAAATGTACAGGGAAGCAAATAATTGACCCCTTTAAATTTACATGGGATTTCCTTTGATTTCCGTTAATAAGTTGTATCGTTAAGTAATTCATTGCTTATTTAAAATTTATTTTATAATAAACTTGAAAAGTCAATCAACGAAATTTCGAAAAAAAAACTCAGCGCTGGACCGCTGAAATTCCTAAATATCAAAGGCGATAATAGGGGATTAGTTAACCCCGGATAATAATTTGTATAATGTTAGTGGGGGGGTATACCGCGTTTTGAAAAGGTATTTTAAAATGCAATATTTGTATGATGAGATTCCCAAAGGACACCGTGAGGAAACTGAGGAAAAAATGCCATCTTTTTTTTATTATCTTTTTACTATTATTTAAAATTTTATTTTTATTTAAAAAAACCTCGTAAAAGTTGTATACCCCAAATTATTATTTTTGCGTGTTATTTAAGATGAGTCATATTTCTCAGTTTTGGTAATTCCCTTGGCTTACGCACCACACACATATTTGCGGTATAGTGGAGTAAAATTTGGAAGAAAAGTCGCTTATTATCGAAAAAAAAAAAACCGGCGTAGAACCAAACCAGACTTAGTGGGATTCTTTAATAAGTAATCGTGTACACGAAATCACTTTTTACGACTTTTTTTTAGTGGTCGGGGCTTTTTATTTCGAAAAAACCCAAAAAAATCGGTTTTCAATAAAACACGTTTTTAACTTCTCCGCTGCCCCTATCTTTAATAATATTCATGCTATCAATTTAAATTTTTTTTTTAGTTTAAAAGTAGACACAGTAGCGTTTCCCAAACAAAGTCTCACTTGAAGCTGATTTTTTTTTGTTAAATTTTTTAAATAGTACGAAACTAAAAATTTTTGTTTTTTTTAGTAGCGTAATTTTAGGCAATCGAGAAAAAAAGTTTATTATTGAAAATTTATACATACATCCCGCTTACAAATTGTAGCTAATTTTTAAAAAAAAGTTTTAAACAAAATTTTTTTAGATTCCTTTTATATATTGAGTCAGTAATTTTTTTAACGCCAAAGTCATATTTTTTGCGCGCTTGGCTTGAGCCGGCCGACTACAAAGATCTTACGGTCGGTGGAATGTAGTAGGTAGTTAAAGTTGTATCAACAGGTTTAACGCAGATCTGTGTTTAAAGTTGTTTAGAAAAGAAAAAATTTTTAAATATCCAAAACAGTGGGTAGATTTTTAAACCCATATAAAAATATCAATCATTGTTATTAATTCCCCCCAAAATAAGTAGGTTTATTCAACTTTTTTTTGGTTGCTGGTAAACAAAACCACCCACGGGATTCGTTATTTTTGATTATACATTCAAAACTTCATTTTTTTTTAAAAATTTTTAGCAACAAAAAATTGCGGACCCTTTTTTCTTTTAATTAAATTTGAGAAATATAGTACATTAAATATAAACTAGGGCTTCTTAAAGGTCTTTTAAAAAAGGGATATATAATTTTTTTTTCCATATAAAGAGATGATACGAAGCTATTCTTTGACATGTCTGAATGTTTTGCTTGAATAAGCAATGTTGGGGGAAACATTTTGTAATAATTTGTTATTATTGAAGGTTGTTTTTATATAAAAAACTAACCGGGGCAACAAAAAACAACTTTCAAACTATGATCTAGTTCTGGTTGGTTCGGTTGGTTTTCCTCGTTAAATTTAAATTTTTATTATAAATGCGCCGTTCTGGTCGATCATGATTAGTGCTGGTTAGTTAAAGCGGCTTTTTATTTTCCCAAATTATATTTGTAACTGGCTTGAAATTCAAATATTTTTGTTTTGAAAATTATCCTTATGGTAACGGCAAAGTTTTTATTATAAATTAATAATATTTCCGTTTAGCAACACTGTAAACGTCCGGGAAACGATGCATGAATTTATTACATGTAAATCGTAAATAGTTAAAAAATGTCAAATAATGAAAACCCAAATTTTTGGAATTTTTATTGCGCTTTTCTAGGTGAAAAACTTCATCATCCGCATTTTTGCCTTAAATAATAATACTTAAAGATTTACATTGCAAATTTAAAATCGTCAATTCCGTGGGTGATTTTTTTACAGACTAAAAATGTAATATGTAAGTAGTTTTTTGGCGCTTCATTAGTACATTTTTCGTAAATTTAATCATTTCTGCCTTAAAATCTTTAATAATGATATTGCAGGAACAAATTTACACTCCTTACAACATTTTAGTTCTTCTTTCACACAAGTACATGTTGGAAATTCAATTTTGGGTTGACATAAAGCCATTGCACTTTTAAAAAAAATTTTGACAGCAGCTCTTAATAAAGTTTAAATTTTGGACATTTCTTTGGGAAATAAAGATCTATCTGAACATCACTCAATACCAGAAAAGGGTAGATATTGTCGAACTATTTTTTAGGTTAGGACGTTTTCCTTTTTTTGCGATTTATGTTTCTTTCAGAATGTAGTGGCCAAAAATAATTTATGTTTTTTCATCAAACCAAATAAATCTTTATAGCCCTAATTTAGATATCATATTAATTGTTTCTATTCCCGGGGCTTTTACTTTTTGATAGGTAGCTTTTCTACTACCTAAAAAGATTCAGTACTATTTTAAAAAAAAAAAAATACTTTTAAAAAGGTTTTTAAAGGGTAAATTGAAATTCGTACTTTGTTTCATACAAAATATAAACTAATATAAAGGTACCCAACTATATGAAAAGGGACTTAAAAAATATTTAAATTACTTGTTTAAACAGATATTTTATATAACTTTTTCTTTTTTATTTTTACTATTGCTGCAAAAAAAACACATTTTTTTTAATAAAACTATCGCATTAAAATTTAGTGTCACAATAATTTGAAGGACGGCGGCAAAATGTCTGATTGCAAATTATGATAATGTTAAAAAATCTGTGTAAGTTTTACGACAGTCTTTATGATATTTTATTTAATTTCGCCATTTAAAATCATCTTTTGACAGAATTTTTTGCTAGATTGTCCTGCCTTTTTCAGCACTTAATATTAATGATAACCAACCCTTGTATTCTAGGTCAACGTTTCTCAACCTTTTTTCCCGGACAAAATATAGTTTTTTTGTTTTTTTAAAAAGAAATTTTTTTCGCGGATCGAAAATTGTCCGCGGACTAGAAAAATTTCTCCGCGGACCACTTTTATTTTTGGAAATTAATAGCTGTTCTAGGTCTTTGTAAAACAGATTTGTATCCATCATACACAATTTTCTTACAAATAATTCGCATCATTGTTTTAAAATTTTAAATACATACAGCACACTCTAAATTTCGACAACCACCACTACTAATGTATTACTTAACTACGCACGTATCCATGCGGGCTATTGGGTCCCGATAATACTTTTTACGTCTAAAAAAAAATCGCTGTTGCCAAACGATACTCTCTAGGAAAAAAATTTTTCAAAAACTTTTGTTATTTTGGCTTATTTTCTTCGCTGCATGTATGAAAATATTTTAAAAAAATAAAAAGTTTATCGATTGGTAATTTCAATACCAAAAATTTATTTTAGTTTATATGATTTTTAAAAAGTATAAAAGTGCAGTTGTGCCCAAACTGTTTATAAGGTAAGCGCTACAGTGTGAGCTTTAATTTGACCCCAAAAAAAAAATCGTATCTTTGATAGTTTTAAAGTTATGGCGGGGAAACAAAAAAAAATCAATTTTTTATAAGTTAAAAAAAATCACTTTTTATTAATTTAAAGTTCGAGACCACAAAAAAATGTCTTAAATACGATTTCATGTGCCCGTGACATACTCAAGAAACCTAACAGGTTTGATCTGGTTCTACCCCAAAAAAAAAAACGACACGAAGACTTACGGTCGCTCCACCAGTAGTCATTGTAGGTTTCTTTTTGGGCAAATATATTATTAGTAGTATAGTCAATTACAATTTGTGACGCATTACTCGGCCAGTTTTTACGTAAATTACAAAATTTGTTAATGTGGAATCCATATAAAAATAATATTTCTTGTAACTGAACCAAGTAATTAGCTTAACCGTTGAAAAAGTAAATCCATTATTTTTAACTTAATTATTCATTACTAAAGCTCGGATGTTAGGCAAAATGCTTTTTTGCCTTTTTGCCTATTTTTGTCAATTAAAAATATTTTATTCAAATCTAATTCATTGTTCTTGCTTAGCCCACGGAGTTAACAGAGTTGCAGAGGAAATTAGAAATCAATTTCCTTTGATAAACGATCTAATTATTAATGTCAAAAAAGTGTGAATTAAGGCTCCGTTCAGAGTTTAAATTTATAGAGAAAATTTACCAAATGTACCACTTCCACCAAAGCCGGTAATAAGCAGGTGGGGAACATGGTTAGAAGCTGCATTCTTTTGTGTTAAACATTATGAAGATATTAAAAAAGTTATGTTTATCTTTGACAACGAAACTTTAAATGCAATTAAAGAATGTAAATCTTTCACTTTAATAACCTCGACTATCTTAAAACTAGAATCGCAGGGCTTGCCCTTGGACGAATCTACCAATTTAGTCACGCAACTAGAGAAAGCAATTGAGTCAGCTAAAGGTAAAGTCGGTTTAATAGTTTCTAAAAAAATTTAAAAAAATTACAAAAAAATTGGGGATTCCAAACTTTAGTACAAGTTGTTTTTTGTGGTGAATTTTCGGACCAGCTATCAGATATTAGACCTGACATAATATCTAACTTGAAATTCGCTCCAATTACGTATGTTGACGTGAAACGTAGTTTTTCTGCTTAAAAAAACGTTTTATCCGATAAAAGGCCATCATTTCTATTTAAAAATTAAAAAAAAAACATTTAATTTAATGCTTTTATCAGAATTTTTTTTTCTTTGTAATTTTTTTTATTTATTTTTTTTTTTCACTGAGGTAAAAATATATGTAATGTTATATTGTTTAAGGTGCATTTACAGTTATTTTTTTGTATAAAAGTAATTAATAATAAATAACACTGTTAGTATACCGGGTGGTGCGTCATAGGAAACATAGGAAATCCCATGTAAATTTTAAGGGGTTTAATTATTGGCTCCCCTGTACATTTTACAGAAAAAATGTAAAATAACTTTTTGAAAAGACCAATCTGACAAACCCTCGTGCCAAGTTTCAAAAAATTTTAATAAGCAAATTTTGAAATATTTAATTAAATGTTATTGTAAAATTACCAAATTTTCGGTTTAGGTAAAACCAAACAGACACCAGCCACCAGCAAACAATTTGTTATAAGGCTTTGTCAAATCTGACGTACGGCCGAATACAAGGAATGCTTTTTTTCGTTTCAATCTCACAACCATTACATTCAAAGTAAAAGACACGTTAACATTATTTTTTATAAAACCTTTTATTTAATGTAACAATTAAGTTTAACTAATAACAACTATTACTATCGATCATTAAAAAATAATTCTATCATACTAGAATTTAATTAAACCAATAGCAGTATCTGAAAAATTTTCAATTTATTTTCCCATCAAGCCTATCTGGTCCATTTTAACCATTAAACGTTTTGTCAGTAAATTCGGGTCCAAGACCATCGCAATAAATAATTGTAAATGTTTAACTCAGAAGATCGAAAATAGAATCCGAAAAAGAAAAAGAAAGAACTGAACTCTTAATATTTTACTAGGTGTGGAAAAATTAAATAAAATAAAATACAATAACTTTTTAAAAATAATAGAAAATTACATGTGCAAACAACCCCCATTAACAGGTAAACAATATCCCAACCGATCATAAATTCATTTTTAACGTTGATAAGTTAATATTGCGAAATTTTATTATATTCTAACGAAATGGCGTTTTGAAGCGGTTTAGATTCTCAAATTTTACACTTTTATAAATGACACTTTTTAAGTGAATCCACAGAAAGAAGTCATTCGGTGAAAGTTTAGATGACCTGGCTAGCCAAAGTATCCGGTACCGTAGACCAATAATATTGCCGTTAAAAGCATTTTCCAGGTACTCTCTACCCATACGGGCATTATGAGCGGGGCAACCATCCATTTGGTACCAGATCATTTGATCTTCCCGAACAACTTCTTCCAAGGCAGGCCCAATTTGATCCAAATAGGTTTCTGCTGTCAGGTTATAGTCCATAAAAAAGGGTCCAATGATATGATGTCCGATAATTCCCACGAATACATTTGTTTTTGGGGATATTGTGTCCAGTATAAACAAAGCAATGTTTATTTTCTTGGCTCAATACCGGCAATTCTGAACATTTGGTTCATTGTAGAGGGTGAATGTATATTCATCGTTAAGAATTCTATCGTTATTTGCTCTTTCCATCATTTAAAACAAAATGCCATTTTTCGCTCTTCATCTCCTTCCTGCAGCTCTTGATTTACCTCTTGCCCAAGAACCCTCGTACTAACCATTTTGTTTTCCTCCACACTTTTGTTGATAAAAACTATGCCTATGTAGCGCCTATTTTTCACAATTTATTCTGCCTATCATCCGTAATTTATTTATCACCCAATAAGATTTCCCCGTTCTATGCTATCGGATATTAGCAACGCCTTATTTATACACTTATCTAAACTTTATCACTTATTCTGTACCTATCTAAATTGCACAGAGTAGGTAAAAGGTAAAAACTAAACTATACTTTAAGAAGCTTAATTAATTTTTAGTATTATTAGTAAAAACTATTTATTTTCACCTAAACTACAAAAAAATAAATTTACATGTAGGAAACAAATCGATAGAAAAATCACTTTAGCCAAGTAGGGAGGCTAGTGCGTGCATGTATGGTGTTTGTGTGTTCATTAAGCAACAATCCAGGTAGTTCCCCTTAAAAAAATTATGTATTTATTATTTTCCAGCTTTAGGCAGTTAAAAAAAATTATCTAAATAAATATATATGTTTAATACACAAAAAAAGCAAAAGGTAATTATTTCAAAAGTTGCGGCAACGCCGATTTTGAACAATTTTGGTATACGGGTGGCTTTTTGGAGCGCTGATCACGAATCTTAAAAAAATTTTAGTCGAAAACGTTTCGTTCTCGGGATATACATCATCAAACTAGAAAATCAAATCAACACCATTTCCACTATACTCTTTTTGCACAGACCTTCCGAAAAATTGTTTTTATATTTATTTTATAGCTTTTCTTTATTCAATTCCGAAGTTTCACTTTTAAACGCCGCGACCATGTTTGCCGCAACAATTCCTAGTGTATACAAGTTATACATGGTGGCCGCATTTGGATAGTGAAGGTTTGCAATTAAATAAAATAAAAGGTATAAAACTATCATAAAAGTAAGTTTTTAAAAGTTGCTAAAATGGTGTAAAATAAACATAAAAAATGGTTTTTAAAAAGTGTTTATAAAATACTATGTGCCAATTTAGGGTAAAAATCATAACTTGTGTGCAAAAAGAGGGGAAATATATTGAAAATAAAGTTAGTTTGATTTTTGAAATCTGATTATCAATATCTTGAGAACGAATCGTTGCTATAAAAATGTTTTGAGATTTGTGATCAGCGCCCTAAAAAACCCCGTGTAACAAATTCGGTCAAAATCGGACAATTAGTCGAATTTGGGTTCTCAAACTTTTTCAAACCTTTTTTTGGAATAATATTGAAGAGATATATTTATCGTCCCCACTTGGTGTCTTTTATATTTAACCAAACAGTACCTATACAGTTGTTTTATCGTAATATTTCCCTTACTTTCTTCTACGAGCAATAAAACATCGATATTACTTTTATTTCTATCAACCTTTCTTGATTGTTCCGTATTTCATACCTGAAGTAACTATGGACGGTGCACTTATCAACATGTTCAAAACTTTTCAAAAATTATTTTCTAGTAAAACCATTCAATAGTGTCCTATTTTAAATTCTTGTAACTTTTTGTTAATCTGAAAGGCGGCAACGTTGCATCTTCCTTCTTATCGATTATTGGCCTTTACTTTGCGAATAATCAGAATGGATTGATATTAGGTCTCTCCCTTTCTAGGTTGTGTGATTAAATGAGTACTAACCTGACTTACATCTTTGTAAATATTGAATCTTCAATATTTTTTTATAAAAATTGTCAAGTTAAGGCTGATGCTAAAACTTTTAAAAACTTTTTGTTATTATTTTCTTGACTTTAAAGAACAAGGTCGGTGATTTTTTGTTGTAAAATTTAAAACAAAATTGAAAAGACAAAATCAAGGACGCCTAACTTTACGGCCATGGAAATGGAACAATTATTGACAATAATTATAAGATATAAACACATAATCGAAAAAAAAAAAAAAATATTTGTGTGATTAAACTTGAGTATTCCTAATTTTCCAGTAAATATTTAAAATTTAAAGGTTAATACAAACTTGTAATGTTTAAATTTACTTTTGTACAACGTAAGATTATCCATCTTATCAAAATGGTTTCTTTTAAAAATAACAAGGCAATGCTCAAAAGATCAAACAAAAAAACCTAAAAAATGCCATAAGTAAGTAAGTAATTAAAATTCACTGTTTCTAAATTTTTCTTGGAAATCTATTTAATATCGCATTTTTAATATCAAAATCTAAACCAACAGTAAAAACTCCGTTTTTACATATGTTTTTATTAAATTAATTATTTAAAACTAAATTCGAAAAAAAAATTAAAAAAAAAATCAGATTTCTAAACTTAAAGTTAATGACGCATTTTAGCTGGTGCAAAAAACATATGAAACTTAAGAGGCAGTTAATGCTTAAGAACAGCTTAAGTGTCGCAAGAAGTATTGGTGCAACTGACCATTAGGCCCAGTTGTACAATCGCAACTTAAGCTTGGTTAATTTGAATTGTGTAGTATTTTTCAAGATATAAGGAAATGACTAGACATATCGATTATCTCCGACTGCAATAAAAATCCTCGAAAGTGATCCTTTATGACCATGCCAACAGAGGGGAGAATAGTTCAGGTCCGCACTTTACCTTATACGTTTAGATATAACTTGGGGCAAATAGGACATCATGAATACCTATATACTGTGTATAAGCCAAATGGAATAAATTCAATTATAAATAAACGGCTGCGTGTTCGAAAAAACACTCGGACACGTCTGTCGGTATTTTTAGTTGCGCATTTTTTTCAGTAAATACTTTTTATACAGGGTGTGTCATGTAATAGTGACCAACACTAACTTTTCTAAATTAAATGCAACGCCCTGTATATTATTCAATTTTTGGATTCTTCAGAACATTCTAGATATATTTCATGTACAATGTCCTATACCTATTTTTAACTGTTTCGGAAATATTAGGTGTTTTTAGATGTATTGTCTTTGCATACTTGCCACTTACTTAAGGGTTACTTTGCGAGCATGTACCTACTAGAAGCAGCCTTGGAAACAAGCGTGCAAGATAGAAGCAAGAATGGGTGTATAACCTCTCTTTCTCTCTCTTAATTTGTCGGCGGTGTATATACCCCTCCCGCCAATTAACTAGCACGCGGAGCGGGAGAAATGTTATACATCTATTCTTCTTTCTTTCTCGCACGCTTGATATTGACCACCGTTACATGACACACCCTGTATAAACAGTTTTAGTTAAAAAAAATGCGCAATTAAAAATACCAATCGACATGTCCGAGCATGTTTTCGAATACGCCCCCATTTATTGAATATTGAATTTATTCCATTTGGCTGATCCACACTGTATATTATTCCAGTCAGGTAGAAATACGACCCTGTACGGTCGGGTGCGATAATTAGGTCAACCTACCCTAATAGTACCATAAAATGCTAATTTCGAGGGTTTTTACTGCACTCAGAAGCAGTCGAGACTTTTAGTCATTTTCTTATATCTTGAAAAATACTATACTTGAACCTGTCCATTTCAAATGTATCGCCGCTATCACTTTTGGCATTTACCTGACAGCAATGTATTTTTAATGGGCCTGTTCAAATAGCAGTAGAGTTCAACAGAACCATATCTTAGGTGCTATTGTACAACTGGGCCTTAATTGTGTTATGAAAAGAAAATTTACAATATTTTTTCCTAATTATCTTACTGTATGCCAAAACGTTTCAATGCTGTTTGACATATTACTGGCATTTCTGCATAAAGCAAGCAAGTTTGCTACAATAGAGTCTAATTTTATATCCATACATTTATAATAGGATAATAACAAATAGCTCATAATATACTAAAATTTACAAAAAAAAAACGGTGTTAATATAGCAAAAGAAGCAGAAATTCTTTTTATGTGGAAACGCTGGGCACAGACGTTCAGCCATTTCGTTACGACCAATCACAAGTCGTTTTGGTATGACGTCAGATTTAAAGGGCCAGGCATGAACTTTAAATGATCATAACCAATTTTTTTTGTGGAAAAAGATATTCAGAAAGTCGTTAAATAGGTTAAAAAAGGGTTTAAATAAGTTTTTGATTCAAAATCAATTTTTGGACAAGAAGCCCATTTAAGGGGGGCTCAGGTTTTTAAACTTTTTTTATGCATTTAATTTTCTGAATAGAGAACCTTTTAAGAATATGATGTTAAAATTTGAGAGAAATCAGAGCAAAATTAACGAAGATACAGCGGTAAGCGGTAAGCCGATCAAATTCACTTATGTATCTTTTACGTACCAAATTTTTTAGTGTTTAAAACTTTTAAGCGTTTTTCGTACAATTCACGTTTTCAAAGTCGGTTTCCCTTATAACTTCAAAACTACTTCACCAATCCTTTAAAAATTATGAACACTATTTCTTTACATAATTTACGAGGTGACTCTAAAGAGTTTTTTTAAATTTGTTAAGTTTTTTTTATTTTACAGTAACAAATTAGCCGATTTTTTTCGCAAAAATCACGTTTTTTACTTTAAAGTGTTCCCAAAAAATGAAAAATTAAAATTTCGTTACCTGGGGAAAGAGATTATTTAACGAAAAAACTTTGGTTTTTTGACTTCAGATCCAGCACCTAGATGAGGGCACCGTAATTCTACTTTTTCGAGACGCTACCAAATAATTGCTGCCATTGCCGTATTCTTTAATATTTCTTTATGAAAATTTTACTGAATATTCTTCTATCCATAAAAATTCTATTCTTTTATTCTAATAAATATATTTTAAATGTATCGTCCAAAAAAATTGCAAAAATATGCCTCTTTTTGCACGAATTAACCTTACCCTCCCTCTTAAATGCCTTTGGTACGAGTTTGAATCACAAATGCAACCCAAATTAGTTAGGTGACTAGAAAATAATATTAAATTAAAAAAGTAAATTGTATTAATTTTAATTTATATTGATAAATAATTTAATTTATAAACCTGATTTAAATAATCTCAGAAATAAAAAAGTTAAACGAAGAACGGGGAATTCCCAAAGTCACGAGATAAACTGTTATAATCATATTTGTAAAAGTGGAGTAATAGTAACATTGGTAAATCTCTCCTTGCACCGGAAAAACCCACTATCGTGTTTTATTGTGTGACTTCCAAATTAATTTATTTGAAGCATAAACAATTACGATGTTGTGATTCTTTAAATACATTATATTTAACAATTTTTTTTAAGAAATAACCATGACAATAAAGAAATATAAAAGAAATATGTTTCTCAAATTTGCTTCTTGTTCGTACAGGGTGTTTCCTCAAATTTTGACAGCTTGTAGCGACTTTATTATTCCAGATAGAAAAAAATGTTCGGATAAAAATTAAAGGGTATTATCTGTTCGAATTTGCTACTTAAAGAATCAATTGAGCATCACCGGTGAACTTTTTCACTTATTGTATACTTTTTTTTAATGAAATTGTTGGTGCAACCGGCCTTTAGGTAGAAGCTCTTAAAAACAAAATGAAAAAGAAAAGATCAAAGACGCCTAACTTTACTGTCATAGAAAGGAAACAATTATTGCCAACAATTATGCTATATAGACACATAAAAACTAAAAAAAAACTTTTATTAATTTTTGGGACCAAATTTGAGTATTCCTTATTTTCAAGTAAATATAAAAAATTTAAAAGCTAACACAGACTTGTAATGTTTAAAGTTACTTTTGTACAACGTAAGATTATCTTGTCAAAATGATTTCTTTTAAAAATAACAAGGCAATGTTCAAAAGAACAAAAAAAAAACTGAAAAATGCCATAAGTAAGTAAATAAAATTCACTGTTTTTAAATTTTTTCGTAAAAATAATTTTTATTAAATTAATTATTTGAAACTACACTCGAAAAATAAATAAGCAAAATATTTTTTGAATGTCAAATTACTTAAGGGATTATTAGGTACAGAAATTCCTTAACCTGAAGTTAAGGAAAAGAAATTTTCCATTATTTTTCCTCAATAAGCTTACCAAAGACCAGAACCTTTTAAGATTATTTGACATATTATTTGCATTATCTGCATGAAGCAAGCAATAGGGTCTAGTTTCATGTCCATGTATTTATAATAGGATCATAACAAAAAGCTCATAATCTACTATAATTTATAAAACCGGGGTAAATCTAGCAAAACAAGCCGAAATCTACCTAATGTGAAAACGCTGGACGCAGGTGTCCAGCTTTAGGTCTTTAGGACCAATCACAAGTCGTTTTGGTATGACGTCAGATTTAAAAGGCCAGGCATGAACTTTAAATGGTAATTACGCCAAGTTAATTTTTTTTCGAGAAGATATATTTAGCAGGTGGTTTTTAAATAGATTAAGAAACAGTTTAAACAAGTTTGGGATTCAAAATAAATTTTACGCAAGAAGCCTATTTAAATGCCTTTGGTACGAGTGTGAATCACAAATGCACCCAAATTAGTTTGGTGACTGGAAAATAATATTAACATAAAAAAAAATAATTATCTTAATTTTAATTAATATTAATAAATAATTTAATTTATAAACCTGATTTAAATAACCTCAGAAATAAAAAACGTTAAACGAAGAACGGGGAATTCCCAAAGTCGCGAGATAAACTGTAACAATAAGAACAACTGTGAAAGTGGGTTATAATATGGGTGTATACTAGTTCGCTCCGATGGTCAGAATATCACTCATTTGAATAAAAAGGTCGGGGGCGAGTTCGCTCCGGGTTAAAAATTTTAAATAATTTATACCTGGACTCGGCGGTTTCTAAATAATGCATTTAATGTAAAAAAAGCAAATCATGGATCTTTTCTACCGCATTTTTACGTCTGATAATAATTGGGGAAAATAAAAAGCGCTTTGCTAACCAGAACTAACATGACCGACTAAACGGGCTTTTGAATTTGTCTAAATTATCCCACATAAAGTTAACAAAATTTTTATAATTTTTAATATGGTAGAAGTTATATTTTTTTAAAATGTATAATTATTTATTCCCCAAGTTTTTTCTAATACGTTGTTAAAATTTTGTTTATAACTTTATTCACGATGCCTATTATCATTCTTGAGTTTCTTAGAATGGCGGGAGCGAACTAGCATATAGCCTCGGGAGCGAATTAGGTAGCAAATGGAATGGGTACCTGTCTGCGGGAGCGAATTAGTGTGCACCATATAATATTGGTAAACAGTATTTGGAATTTTACGGAATCTCTCCTTGCACCGGGAAAACCCAACTATCGCGTCTTATTGTGTGACTTCTAAATAAATATATTGGAGCACAAACAAAATTACGATGTCTGTAATTCTTTAAATACAATCTGTTTAACAACGTTTTCTAAGAAATAACCATGACAATAAAGAAAGATGAAAGAAATATGTTGCTCAAATTTGCTTTTTGTATGTACAGGATGTTTCTTAAATTTTGACAGCTTCTAGCGACTTTATTATTCCAGATAGAAAAAAATGTTCAGATAAAAATTGTAGAGTATCATCCAAACCGTCCGAATTTGCTACTTAAAGAAACAATTGAGCATCAGCGGTGAACTTTTTGACTTACTGTATACTTTTTTTTAATGAAACACCCTATATATTATGTGTTTATTGGATAGGGCCTAAAATACTCTTTTTAAAAATATATATGTTGCCTATAATTCATTTATCCATTGTCGAAATATCCGCTATTAAAAAATCAAAATATTACTAATTTACTATATCAAATAAATCACAGTAACCATTGGAAAACAAAGTTATCAGATGACATTACCGGTGGCATGCGACTTAACATTTAGTTGTCAATTCATGTTAAAATTTTATAATATTAAGTCGCAAAATGGGTTATACTAAAGAAGAAAAAAGGGAAATAATTTATTTCTTTTATAAAAAAAAAAAAATCCAAAATTTGCCCCCCCAAGCCGATTTTCTTTTTTTCCCCAGGTATGCCGGTGCCGTCAAAATGCACTTTCTATAACAATTAATACTTATACATAAGGACCAATCACAAGTCGTTTTGGTATGACGTCAGATTTAAAAGGCCAGGCATGAACTTTAAATGGTAATTACGCCAAATTTTTTTTCCGAGAAAAATATTCGGCGGGGTTTTTTAAATGGGATAAGAAAGAGTTTAAATAATTTTTGTTTAAAAAAAATTTTAGCAAAAGTCTATTTAAATCCTTTTGGGGAGTTGAACCCCCCAAATGCCCCCAAATTAGTTTTTGATTGGAAAATAATATTAAAAAAAAAAAAATAATTTTTAATTTTAATTAATTTAATAAAAATTTAATTTAAAACCCCCTGATTTAAATAACCTCAGAAATTAAAAAACTTTAAAACGAAAACGGGGAATTCCCAAAGTCGCGAAAAAAATTTTTAACAATAAGAACAACTGTGAAAGTGGATTTAATATTGGTAAACAGTATTGGAAATTTTTTTCCCGGAATTCCTTGCACCGGGAAAAAAATATGGGTTTTTTGTGTGACTTCTAAATAAATATATTAGAGCATAAACAATTCGATACTGTGATTTTTTAAAAACACTCTGTTTAAAAACGTTTTCTAAAAAAAAACATGACAATAAAAAAAGATAAAGAAATATTTGCTCAAATTTCTTTTTGTATTACAGGATGTTTCTTAAATTTTGACAGCTTCTAGCACTTTATTATTCCAATAAAAAAAAAAAGTTCAGATAAAAATTAAAAGGGGTCATCCAAACCGCCCGGGGTTTTTCTCTTAAAAAACAATTGAGCATCAGCGGTGAACTTTTTTTTTCGTATACTTTTTTTTAAGAAAACCCTATATATTTGTTTTTTGGAAGCGCCTAAAAAACCTTTTAAAAAAAATATGTTGCCATAATTTATTTATCCTTTTCGAAATATCTGCTATTAAAAAATCAAAATATTCAAATTTTATATTAAATAAATACAGTAACCATTGGAAAACAAAGTTATCAGAGACTTTACCTTCCTGGACTTAAAATTTGGGTTTAAAATTTTTTTTAAAATTTTATAATAAAAGTCGCAAAATGGGCGTCAGCATTATGTCTTTGGGGCCAATCACAATGTTTTGGGTTGCCCCCGATTTAAAGGCCGGGGATGAACTTTAAATGGAAATTTACGTCAAAAAAAAATTTTTTAAAATAGATATTAAAACAGGTGGTTTTTAAAAGTTAAGAAACAGTTTAAAAATTTTTTTGATTTAAAATAAATTTGAACCCTATTTAAATTTTTTTGTGAAAAAATAACCCAAATTGGGAGTTTTAAAAATAATATTAAAAAAAAAAAATGATTAATTTAATTAATATTAAAAAAAGAATTATAAACCTTTTAAAAAACCCAGAAATAAAAAAGTTAAAGAAAAGGGAATTCCCAAAAATCCAAAAACTGTAAAAAAAACTTAAAAATGGATTAAAAAATTTGGTAAAAGTAGGTTTTTAAATCTTCCTTAAAAAACCCCCAACTTTCTTGATTTAATTTTAAAAATTTTTTACACTCTTTTTTAAAAAATGTACAAAAAAAGTTTAAAAAACTTTTAAATTTGCCTTGTATGAAGGCTTTCTAAACTTTTTATTTGTAACTAAGAAGAAATAAATGTTCCCAAGAAATTTTAGCAAAAAAAATAAAACCTTTTTAAATTTTTTACCTAATTTTAATTTTTTCTTTTTCCTACACTCGCGTTTGAATGTTTTTTTTTTTATGCTTTTTTTCGTATATCGACCATTGTGACACCCAAATAATCAAAAAAAATTTTTCAATCGAGAAGTTTTTTCCTGGAAAATAGTTAGAAGGTTTGAAAAATATAAGCGAAGCTTATTCGACCCGGAATGTAAATCAAAAAAAGGGGTTTTAAGTTTTTTTTCCCCAAAAAAAATTGAATTGTTTTAACAAAAAATTAAAAAAAAAAAACCATTTTTTCAGAAAAATCAAAAAATAAGAGATAGCGAAAAAATTTCAAAAAAACTTAAAAGGGCAAATTTTTTTAAAAAGTCCCAACTTCCCCGGGTTTATCTCCATTTTTTATAATTTTAATTTAACGCAAAGAAAATTTTTGAGACATTTTGTTTCCCTTCGGCGTCAAAACAGAGTACGTAACACTAAATTTTTTTTAGGGATTGAATATAAATTGATTTTAAAAAAAAAAATTATGGTGTATTCAGAACACTTAAATAATTTATTCCCGTTGAATATTTAACAAAAATTTGTCTTAAAAGTAAACAATTTAATCAACAGAATTAAATTTTTTTGGATTATAAAAAAGGGTCCACGACGCGAAAAATTTGTACGACAATTATTTAAGCATTTTTGATGTACAATGAAGACGAAAGTTTTTTTTAAACTTTCAGCATTGAAAAATTAACTTTAAGTTAAATTTTCAACGAGAATAAATTCTTTGGATTGTTCTGAATAAACCATAATTTTTAAAAATGTTTCAATAAATATTTAATACCCTAAAAAAAATTTAATGTGACGTACTCAGTTTTTTCCCCCAAGTACCCCAACAAAAGCGCACGGAGGCCCATTTTCAGCGTTAAATTAAAATTAGGATGGGGGTAGCACTCTGGAGTTGGGTTTTTTTGGAAATTTCCCCCTCCAAGGTCTTTTAACTTCCGCTATTCTATGGTTTTTTTGTTATCATCAAAATCAAAGGTTTTTTCGTTGTTTGGTAAACCCCAATTGCAAAATTTTTTTGGCGAAAAAGGGGAAATTTTTAAAATTTGATATGCCGCCCTTTCCCCTCTTCC
>JAHBCN010007945.1:0-41150 GCA_019359885.1 Listronotus oregonensis
TAATCAGTTGTTCTAAATAAAATAAGGAGATTCCACTATCCACGAACTTTTTAAAGGGGAATATTATTTTGCGGTTAATATCAGACAATTTTTTGCAAAAGAAGCACAAAGGGTTTTTAGCAAATTTGAATTGGGTCAAAATAAACCCCTTTTTTGGTTTTTTCCATCTACTTTCCCAATTCAAATTTAAAAACCAAAAAAAAGTACTAACTAAACTATATTTCCATGTGATACCATAAACAGTTTTTACCAAAAGAATTTACCAATGCGCCTAATGTAATATAAAGAATTTTGGATATTAGAAAAATATTTTTCGAAGTTAGGTCTTTTTTCATGCCGATACAGTTTGTAATCAAACATATTGCAATAAGACAAGATCATGTGGGTGGAGGGCTGTTATAGGGAAAAAAAAATTTTTTTTAAAAGGAATGTAAAAAAAAGTTGCCATATTTATTTAAACAGAAAAATATTTTCTTAACTAAATAAAATCTTCTACCATCTACCACTCCATAAACAAGGAGAATTATGCTTTTTGTTAAAAATTAATTAATCGAGATGTGTAAATACTTTTAGCCCGGTATTGCTATTTAATATCTTTTTTTAAAAATATATCGAAAAAAGGGGCAGAGTAAAAGTATATATTAACTTTGATTTTTAGAAATTTTTATATTTTACACATCTTTAAGTGAGCCTAGAGAGCAAAATTTAATCAGATATTTGGAAAGGCAAATTACTGTGTTAGTGTTAAACACCAGTAGTCGCCATTAGTACTTACCATAAAAAAGGTCATATTTTCGAAAATTTTCTCATTTTACCCAACGTTTATAGGAAAATAGAAAGCAAAATATATTAAAATATTTTAAAAAGCAAACAGTTTGGTTATTTTAAAAACAGTAAAATTTTTTTACAATTAAAACAAAAATAAAAAATTAGCATTCGCTCTACCCAAACAATACATCAACCAAATGTTTTTTAAAAAAGAAATTAAATTAACCGTTAGAACCCCCGGATTTTTTTAAAGCAAAAATTATTTTTTGGGTGTTGAAAAAAAAAATTATGGTTTTTTTTATTTAAAGTTTCTCAAACATAAAGGCCCCCTCTTGTTTTAAAAACAAAAGAGTTTTCCGATCATTCTTTTCAAAGAAAAATTTAAAAAGTTTTATTTTGTTATAAAGGATTTTTACTTTAAAAAAAAACCAAATTTTTGGCATCTGGATATTTTAATTTATAATTCTTTATCTCCCCTAAAAAGTCGACTTTTGGTAAATTTTGACAAACACTGTTTGTGAGCTGGAATTTTCAGGTTTAGTTTACCATTGGATTAAATAAACGACGGTTACAAAGATTGGAAATTAACTTGGGTAATAACGGGTCTCAGACCTTAAAATTTTTTTTTTCAGACAACAATTTTTTAATGATGAACAAAAAAAAACTTTAGCCACCTACGCAAAAAAAGATTAAAATGATCTAGTTAGGAAATCTTAGTAAATACGGGGGTTTTTATTTATGACACAAATTTCTTAAATAGCTTCTTACGTTGACTTAAAGGTTTTAGCAACGTTATGGTTATAATAATACTTTTCAATAATACTTTTTGGGACTTCCCTTTTTAATAATACCCGTTTCGTTGTTTTTTTCCCAACCCTTTTTTAAATGATAACTAAAAACTATTTTAATGCTATTGCCCATTTACTATTCGTTGTTTACGAAAATACCCAAAGTTTAACAATTTTTTTCACTTAACAATGGCCCAGATATTTGAATTATCAATACCAGGTTTGCTACATACATTTTCATTGGTTTTAATTATTGCAGCTTTTTTATTTTTTAGTGTATTTCTTAATAAATAAGTTTTATTTAGAACCCTGTATATGGTGTTGTTTTGTCCCGCTACGCATTTTCCATTCCCTATTTTTTTTTTTTGATGCAAACCCCTTTAATGGTCTAAGCACTTGGTTCAGTTGAGGGGAGGGGGCTTAGATATTAAAACTATTTTATCCCCAGTTCGGTAAACACTGTCTTAGCACCGACACTTGCAGATATTATACTTTTCGGCACCTTTCAGACAACGCTGAAATGCCACCACGGACGTTATATAAATAACTTCTGTTTCTGAACTACCTCCATTAAGGTCTGAGTAACGTCAATGAGGGCTACCTGGTGATCACCATCCCCTGCCCACCAGCCGACGTTGCTTGTTCTTTTATGTTTCTTAACTCTGGGTTCAGGATCTTTTTTCTGAATGCTTCACTATTTTACAAAATCTGTTAGCTGGTTAATTTAGAATTATTGTTGTTTGGTCTAGTCTTATTCCTAATAGTCTATGTCATCAAATAAACCCCTTTACAAGAAAATAGTTATGTAACAAAGAAAGATATTAATTAGAGAGACAAATGAGCCTAGCGCCTAGTCTGGATTATAAATCGCCAATTATTGCCGAAATTATTTACAATATTTTTTTTCTATCGTTTTTTTTTTTAAAATTTTAAAAAATTTTAATATTTAATTTTTTTGGATTATCTTAATTTTGGGCAAACTTGACATATGCCAAAATCTGCGGTTTGAATAAAAGACTAAAATGGACTATTTTTGTGTATTTTTTACAAAATGAGATACAATAATAAATGATTTTGTATACTAATAATGTTATTAATAGTAATAACCCCAAAAAAATAATTAAACCTTCAAAACCTTGGGCATTTTTTTTTTACCTTCCCGTATGTTAAATAAAAATATTTTTTAATAATGGGTTAAAAAACTTTTTGCTGCTAAAAACTCTAAACCCCGACTATCGAAAGGTTAATCCCGAAAACCTCCTTTTTTTCTTTTGGCTTCTCTTCCTATCATCAAAGGCTGTTCCGTGCTGGCCGTTCGATAATATAAGAAAATTGCCTTGTTAAAATAATAAAAGGGAAAAAAAATTAAAGTAAAAAATGGCTGGTTAATTGAAAAACACAAAAAATATATAAAAACATATAAGCTTTTTTATAATTGAAAAAAAAAAAGCAAATGTCCTTTAATTTATTAATGTACATTATTATTTTCTGGAATTACTTACAAGAGTAAAAATTGTATTAAATCCTAATTACGCCTTATTAAATTTCATATAAGCAATTAAAAAGATACGCACATAAACGACATAATTTTTGTAATTTTTCTAGCATCTTGATGAACTTGAAATATAATTATTTTATTAAGTAAGATCTTAATAATTATTAGCAAATTTTTTCTTGCGTTTTTTCCCATTCTTCCACAAATTAACCTATTTTGGTTATTTTTTCATTTTTCCATAAATTAGTCGTTAATACTCAGGTGTTTATTCAGTTTTTTTATAGTTTTAATGCCTTTATTTACCTGCAGTATATTCTGGAAGGTGTTGAAAAGAAAAAAACTTTTTATTGCAGTTTTATCAAAAAGATGCTGATAAAAATTTTGCTACTTCTTAGAGTAAGACAGGATAGGAAACATTTAACATATTTTGTGCAATTCCAGAAAATTGAAAAACTTAAATGGTACAAAGTAAAGTGCATTTATTTTAAAGATATGGAAATAAGTTACTACCATAAATAAAAAGTTGTTTAAATTAAAAAGATGAGTCTCTATTAATTTTCGAAAAAGAATATTTACTTTTATTTATTTTTGATTCGTTTATTAATATCAGTTTATTTTTAATATTAATTTTCGATGTTTTGCTATTCAAGTAAGCATTCAAAGCTGACGTTACTGCTTCTAATGAATTATAAAAGCGAAGTGTCAATAAAAACTCACTTTATCAGCATCTAATTACAATATTGAGTTAAGTGATTTTGATTAGATGATAATATTAAAATAATTTTTCTACAAATTAAATAAAAATTAAAGCCGATTTTAAAAATGTAATGTTGAGGAACTATCTTGCTTTTGTACAACTTTTCCTAGTAACTTATTCCATATCTTCTCAAATAAATACACTTGACTCTTGAACCATTTTACAGTTTTCATTTTCTGAACACTGCATATAAATTTGTTAAAATGTTTTTATTACAATCTTACTCTAGAAGCTAGCAAATTTTTAGGTAGCTTTTAATATAAATTAAAAATTAAAGTTTTTACTATTTAACACCTTTTCTTTGAGCGTACTGAATTGTGTCTACAGGAAGGGTGTTGGATAAGGAAAAACTTCTTTATTACTATTACCTCAAAAAAAAAAACTATCTAATCTAAAATCTTACTGCTTCTTAAAGTAAGTTAGGATGAAACATTTAGCTTGTATTTTATATGGTCTTCAGAAGATTGAAAAGGCCCAAAATGGTGCAGAGGTAAAGGTGCGTTTGTTGCAAGGAATGTAGAAGATGATTACCAGTAAAGGTTGTTCAAGCGTAAAGGTGATCTTTATGCAATTTTAGAAAAAATTATTACTTTTATTATTTGTGATTCTGAATTTTGTATCCAGTGTAACTTATTCTATTTTTGTACTATGGCACGTTGATAGTGACATTCCTTTATAATTCATTAGCTGCATCCTCAAACGCTCATCTTGTAACAACAATTTGTGGTAAATTGATATTGAAATTTGATTGATATTAAGCATAAATTTAATTACAAAAGTAAGTAAGCCGATTTTTTCGAGAGTTTAATAATTAAAAACTACCTTTTTATTTTTTGACTGGCTTTTTCCACTAACTGACACCATGTCTTCAAACAAAGTGCGCTTTATCATATAATTTAAAGTTACCCAATTACTGCAGACACCTGTGATATAGTATTTCTGTTCAATCTTACTCTTAAGAGTCAATAAGCATTTATCCAGGTAATTTTCGATAAAATGAAAGAATGTAAAACTTATATATTCAACCTATCAATAAATATATATATGTATATATATATATATATATATATGTATATGTATATGTATATATCATATATATATACTATATCTATATATATATAAATATTTATAATATATCATATGTATATATATATATATATATATATATATATGTATGTTACAAATTATCACATTGGTAAAAGATAAGTTATCATCACCTTTTACCTTCTTCAATTAAATTTTAAAAGCAGCAAATATTTATAACACAAATTTTATACACCCACCATAAAATTTTTAAAATCCTTTTGTAATAACAATGTATTTTATTGCTTTTTTTTTTTCATTTTTACGATTTTATTTATCTGGATAAACCCGCATCCTATCCTTCAGATATCACAACATCCTGCTTACAGGACTAGCTTGATTTCGCCCAAACCGATTTGAAAAATGATCCATCCACATCACCCTATGGCGAGCCGTCTTTTTTGACAGTATAGTTACAGCTTTGTAATCGTTGAAGGCTACATTAGATATACAGGGTTACTGAAACTAATTGCGTATTTATCGGATAAATAATTATACAGCTAAAAAACATTTCTATATACAGGAAATATTAAAGAAAATATATCAAAAATAAAAAATATTCCAAGCTATAGAATTTAGGATTAAAGCTCGACATATTTAAATGTCAATTAAATTTATGTATGGACTACAAACCGCATTTTTTTAACAATTCGGTAGTTGTTTTTTAACACCTAAAAATGTTAAAAATTATAGAACATATTAAAAAAAAGTAAACATGCTTCTTAAAAAACTGTTGATTTTAAAATTTTATAATTATAATAATTTATAATAAACTGCCAACTATTGTATTTTAAAAGAAAAAGGCTTGGGGCCCCTCCCCGTGGGCCCCCTTTGGGGTTCTGAGGGGCCCCTCTAAGCCCCAAATTTCAAATAAATTACATGTAATCATCAGGCCTATCACTGTTTAACTGGATCGCACCTTACTTAAAAATATTTTTTTTCATTTTATATTTATATTTATTTGTTTAAAATTTGCTGTGTAATGTTGAATGTCTTGTACTATAAATATCTAACAAAATAAATTTTTAAAGTTTTCTATTATCAATATTGTTCGGCGAAAAAACCCGCCTAAAAAGTGACGAATGTTTTGGGCCCAAATCAAGAAGCCCTGCATACAGGGCGATTAATTTTTTTCCCCATTTTTGGACCCCTCTCGTATTTTAGAAATATTAAGTTTATTTAGTATTATATTTTTTTATCCCCACAATTAATTGATTTTCCAAAAAAAATCATGTGTTTGGTTCATATCTCAAAAAAATATATATAACTAAGCTACTACGTACAGGGTCTTTGATTATATTTACATGGCTTCTAAGGCCTTTATTTTTAAAGACAGAAAAAATGTTTTTATAAAATTATACAAATTTTTATTGTATATTTTAAACCTACCAAAAAAACCGACATGGCCTTCATTTTCATCGACACCCTGTATATATTCATTTTAATAAAAATTATTTTTTCCATTCATATACTCTACATTGATATTGGTGACCTTTTCAATATTTTAATTATTAATTATTAAAAAAATTTTTAATTAAAATAAAAATAATTTTTATTTATAATTTGGTGAGGGGTTTTTGGAAAAAAATCTTTATTTGTAGGCTGATTAAATTTTGCTAAAGGAGTAAAAAAAGATTTTAAAAGTGAATAAATTCATTTTTAAAAAACTTTGGATCTCATATTCCTATTTCAATCATTAGGTCGTCTCAGTTTTTTAAAGAAATAACGGCCCTATTAAAAGGGGGAAAAAATTTTTAAAAAATTTTAAGGTTAAATACATTTTATAATCTTTTTTAAATTTTTGATGCGCATCCAAGATTAATAATTCAGTTTTCCCAAAAATTATTAAAGTCCCATGCTAGGTCATAAAAAAAGTATTATCCTGGAAAAAACGTGGATATTAAAACCTTTTTTTTCAATTGGTTTTGCAGTCCTTTTCTTTTTAAACCCCGTTCATACTTCTTACTATATAATGTTTATGGATGTTGTGGAAAAATTTAAGTAATTTTCCCCGTCCCATTATTATTGTTACAAAAAAAAGACCATGATGGATTTTGTTTCTGGATACTTAAGCAATACACTACTTTTGTTAAATAATTTGACTTTAACATTATAAATCCATTATTAAAACAGTTTTTGTTTCATTTTCTTAAACTAATATTTGTTTTATTATTTTTTAGCTTTAATATCCAAAATGGGTTTAAACAAAATATCAATGTATTATATTTTAAAAACGGGAAAAAAAAAATTTTTTGTGGGATTAATTTTTCCCCTTTTTAAAAATTGAAGTTGCCTATTTCATTTATTGATTTTTTTCTAAAATTCAAAGATTTTGAAATAAACCTTCAATTTTATTTAACTTTTTTCCTTCAAAAAAAACAAACCACTAAATATAATCAAAGACCCTTACAAAAAACCCTAATATGTTTAGTTCTTTTTATTAAAGATCTGAAATACGGGAGGGGGGGCCAAAAATGAATTAAAATTAATTACGCCCTCTACATCATAAAATAAAAGTCATGAAAAATCTTATAGTGTCATCATTATTAATTAAAAAGTAGCGACATTTTGCAAAACCGTCATTAATTTTCGAAAACCTTAAAATTTAACAAAATCTGGGGACCCTGTTTATTGTTAATTTGTAAACTATCTACATTAAAATCCCTTTTACCTTCCTTCCTTTGCTAAACATAAACATACCTACACCTTTACCTTAAAATTTAAAACAACCTGACTTTTAAACTGTAGCAAAATATAGGATTGTTCCTAATCTTGTAAACCTAAAAATTCTGTCACAATACTTAGAGAAAAAGATTTACAGCGTTTTAAGCGACCTTCTCAGGCAGTAAATCAAGAACAACGAGAAAGAGCCGGTAGTCGACCAGCCGAAATTTATTGCCTCCGCATATTGACATAATTCGTGTAAGAGCTGCTATTTAGCAGATTTATAGAATCTAGGAAGGATATAAATTATTATACATTTTGTCAAAAATATATGATAATTTATGAAAATGCATAAAGTTCCATTTTAATATGAATTAAAGTAATTGCTAAATAAGTAATTCAATATGGAACTTATGATTTCGTCCTTAACTTCGTAACCGTACATCTTAAAACCGTATAAAACGAATAAATTATATCTTGTTACTTTAGAATCAGTAGCGGATCTAACATTATTTTCTAAAGGTTGGTTTTGGAACAATGTATGGCCCATTCGATCAAAAATTCAACCCGGGATGAAAATAACTGTCAGGGTTGGCCCCCACTGAAAAAAAATTCCCGAAATTTTAATTGTTACACAATAAAAATTTATTAGATCCAAGTACTTTTTGGCGGGGCGGGTGCCGGGGGCCGTATGCTATATTCGCGCAGTACATTAACGTCGTCTTACATTCGGGCATTTTCGTTGTGGTTTGTGCCTTTGGGCCCTATTAGTTTTGATTGTTTTGCTTTGTGTGATTATATTTTGTGGTTGCAGAGTTTTTGGATTGATAAAAACCTTCTTATTTTAGTGATTAGTGTTTATTAAATTGGGCCAATAATTTTGTGTTTATTGCTTATTACTTATAATATGTAACAAAATGACTAGAGGATGTATGGTTTTGTCTTGCAAATCCAAGGGTAACATACCCGGCATTTTTACTTTAGATAAAGTATTTCTTATATTTAAATTAGGTGCTTTTATGGAAGGTAACGTTAGGTAACCGAGATAAATAATAATATCAATTATGAATAATGAAAATAGAAAAATTTCATACAAAATATACTTGGCAGTGAAAAAGTAGAATGATCTTAACTATCTTTTAGATAGTTACAATGTTTGTGTATTTTGTGTGTTAACAAAAGAATACAGGTTTGTTTAAGGTGAGGTCTGCTGAGATATTTCTTTAGTTTGACGGCAATAAAATCTAAATTATCTTTTGGGTCATAAACAGACCCAAAAACTGTAATATTAGCGGTCAGAGTCGGAATTTGAAATTTAATTTACCTGCACTGCCCAAATATCTAATATAAATAACTAGTCCCAACTAGAGTTTTATAGTTTTAAATCCTCTTCTCCCCTAATAACTTGTTTTTTTCAATCCCTAAACATTAAAATCCATGAAGTAAGTTTATTACCTATACTAAAGTTTCTTAGTTATTTACCTATATTTGTGGTAATTCAAAAGGGTGAGCAGGTTATTTCTAGAGTCTAATATAAGTAGGAAATTAAGTGTCTATAATTTCAGTTTTTATTAAGCTGTTTGCAGTTACTTTCGTTTACTATTTGATTCTGATAGTGGGCCATCTTGTAGTAACACCTTTACAAGCATTTAAGTTGGTCCTAAAAATAATCGAAAATGTATATACCAGTCTTTGCTATCAGAGATTTTAGCTCTGGCGATGCTGTAGCCGAGACGTGTGCTTTGACAACACCTTTAACTACAAGTTAGGGATATATCACAAAAACCCTCTTCAGGAAAAGTGAAGTGACTTCCGGCTCCTTGAAATGTATGGAATGAAAGTAGTTTGGATCTATTAAGAGCAAAGTTTATGAAATGTATGAATGACAAACAATATTTGCCTTTGAGTTTCCCTAAGAAAAGACTACATCAGATGAGCTCAATATTTCTTTTAGCGTATCTAGCTTAAGGAACATTTTACTTAAAATGGGTTTTAAGTATAAGACAATTAAATAAACGTCTCAAGCATCTGTGGAATCTCTAACGTTTACGGGAATGGCGTTATCGATTTTATCGATATAATTGCTATAAGACAATATAGGGATGAAAATCGACAAATAATTTACCTTGACGAAACATGGTTCGGCACTCATGATACTGCACAAAAGTTTGGAGTGACTCCTCAAGAAATTGTAGCACCAAAGCACCCTGTCACAGAATAAAACGTTAACAATAATACATGCAGGCTCAGAAAATGGCTTCGTTCCGAACTGTCTGCTGCTGTCAGCTAAAAAATGGCAGATTCTTCTCGGATTACCACCAAGGCACTGACGCACAACTGTTTAGGAATTGGTTTAGTGCAGCTGCTTAAAAATATTTATAAAATAAGTATTGTATTATGGATTATAGGTATTGGTTATTTAAAATAACGTCCGCGGTGGCACTGCACCGCGTTGTCTAAAGGTGCTGTTAAATACCTTGCATTTTTCAGTATTCTGGATCAACTTCAAACTCAGAATAACTGGGAGAATTGGGTTAAACACCGGAAAACCCGGCACTTACAGTGTGGTACTTAAGGTTTTATATATGTATATATAATCTGTAGGATATAATATACACATATAATCCTTCGTGAACCTCACAGAAATTTAAAAAATGCTAGTTATCACAGTCGTCAAGTAGTCAAAGAGTTGCCTAGTTCCAATATGGTACTAAAGGAGAAATTAAAATTTTTTGTTAGATAATAATATATTTTGAAAGAGACTTACACAACAGAAACCACTATTTCAAGTATTAAAGCTTTTAAAATAAATAAAGAATATGTGTGTGATAAACTCAATGGAAAATGGGACATACAGTGTTGCTCTACCTCTCCGTACTATTGTGTTTTTAGCTTGATTGAACATATATGGCATCAATTAAAATCCAGATATTTCAGAGAAATAATACTTCCCCTTAAATATCTGTAGTAGAATTAATAAATAATTAAGTAAATATTACCCAACTATTAGATGGAAAAACTCCATACAGCCAATATTAAAGAGATGGAAAATTTTTGATGTCTATGAATACTGATGTTCTATTCATTAATAATAAGTTTGAACAATGATATTGATAGTGATCAGACAATTTAGAAATTAGTTAAATAGAGATGTAAAATTTTATATTTTATATTATCTTCTATTCTAATATTAGTTTTATCTATGTGTCTAGCTGGAAATTTAATTAAACTCGTTTTCAGCGCTATTAACCCTTCTAGCAATAATTATTATTCTTTATTCAATTAGTAAGAATTTTCATTCAAATTATTTAATCTCATTCTCAAAAATGACCCTGTCTCCTTTATGGCCCCTTGATAAGATCAGGATATTACACAATGGGGGCTTAATGCTATCAGTTTATTTAGCAATTGCTTAAAGCCAGCAGTATTCTCTTTACTTTTTGCACATACTCTTTAATTTAATAATTTATTTGATTCTTTTAAGGATCAAAATTGGCCAATTACTGGGCAGACGGGCAAATTTTTAATATACCTATACAGTTCCCTCTAATTGAATGTGAGAAAATACAATTTTTCTAAAAGTTCCTTTTGCTTTTTCTGTATTTGTTTAAAAGTATAGATTTTGGTTTCATTATTATCAACTTTTTAAGCTCGACATACTGTAGGCACTACAGTATTTGGATACTGTTACAATGGATACCACAATTTAAGGTTACTAAAATTTTTAACCACTGTTATTCTGTCTCTGTGATTTGTTTGTTATAATTGAAAAGTATATGCCTAAAAAGCCAGTTATAAAAATTTTACTTTTTATTAATACAATCAGAATCTTAAGTTGAATTAAACTCATTTTACACTATCTTGCCCTTCATTATCTAGAGTGGTGATAAGGTATCAGAAACACTAAGCCTACAATGTTTAAAATTTCTTTAAAAATCATGTTTTGTTATTGACAAGATTTGGTAAAAATACATAACTCACAAAATATCAAACCAGAATAATAAAGACTGTAGTGGGGCCATCTATTCTTTTCCTTAATATCAGTTCACTCCCCATCAATTTTGCTCTATTCTATTATGTAAAATGTTTAATATAACTGATTTTTGTGCAAAGAATAAAAAAAAACCTGATAAATGTTTGAATTTCACATTTATTGATGTCATCTTTATAGATAATAACAAAAGAGTGCTAGAGTCCAGCTGACCTATATTCATTGCACAAAAGCTCATAAGGGTCAAATCTGTTTCCACTGTCTGCACTTCTGGATAATTTATTCTTCTACAGTATTGGGCTTCCCATACACTTCCCAGCTTCCTTGGCTAAAGGCCCTAAAACTGCTGAAAAGGTCATGCCAGGGACCTCATTGAATAGGTACCTCTCCTAAGAGACTAACACCACTTGCATCATGCAAAAATCAAAATAAAATAGTTTATAAATACAAAAAATATGATTCAATAGTTAAATTTTAAAACTTTTTTTTCTGTGCTTTGATTTACCTACCATACCATTTAGTGCTAAAAATAAAGGATGAGTTTCAGTATCTGCTGATATTAATGTTCCATCAGTCTGAGTAGATAATTGAGTTGGAACTTAACTTATTTTATAAAATGAGTCTGGGAATAAATTTAAATTTTTAAACTAAACTTGAAAAGATAAGTTATTGCTTATAATAATGAGGTCAATTATGTCATTATATAAAACTGATATTGGTGAAAATGTGTGATGAATGTAAGTCAAATTTAAACATGTTTATATAACAATACTTAAAACAAAATTCTTGTTTTCCTTCTTTTGAAATGTTGACACTAATTTAAAAAAAAAACTATTGATATATTGCAAATGGAAACCAAAGCAACCATAGGTAAAAGCAGCATGAATAATTTTTTCAAAGAAGATTATATAAAATAATTAATATGAGTTAACAATAATGAATCAATGTTAAATAACATACAATTCATCAAATTAGTTCCAATATCTCAAGATCAATTTCCTATTATAATGCAATTAACGAATACGTATCAATAAAATGCAAAAGAAGAAACTTTTTTTGAAATTTGTAAATTTTATTAAAATACTATAATTTAATAATGTTGTATAATTTGTTTTTAGATTTAAGATCCGTCTGGTCAGATGTTTGGTGGTAGTATACCACTGCACCTGAACCTCAGTAGGTCCTTTGTATACCTCTTGTACAGGCGGGAGATTCGCACCGTCAGTCCAACTATTAAAATTAAAATACGTTGTTGGCAATCTTATCGTTAGGAATCTCTAAATTTTCAGTAGTAATGGCAATTCATCTCAGCATGGGTTCCGTTCAGATGTGAGGGCGGGACCAATCCCGCAAAGAATGTGTTCCGGTCTCCTCCTCCTGTTCCCCACCCGGCCTCTACTATATTCCAGTGATTCCATTAGACCAGGCACAAATAATTCCTCGTAGCCTATAATTGGCCAGTTCGACCTTATTAATTATTCAAGGAGTTCTTCTGGACCCATCATAAGGTTTTTCTTTATTGACTCGTCTGAATGGCTTAACAATGTTTACCTGAAGAGTGCAGTTTGTAGTATCCATCCCGTTTCACTATTCAGGTCGATGGGTATTCTTTAATGATCTCTTCGTCGCTGCTCATTGTCAGTCCCGATCAGTGGGGACGGGTTAACCGGTTCAAATCCACAACCCTTGTCCAGCGGTCAACATTATGATTACCACCCGATATATCTGTGTCCACTTGGTCATGACTAGGTTAATTTACATTATTTAGAGGGGATATTAGTCAGGGCTTGATGACGTTTCTAGTACTAGTCCAGAAGTAGTCGTGGTCACCTCAGATCATGTGCTTTGCCTACTGTCTGGCATAAATACAGATCGTATAGTTGCTTGATATTGCTGGCTTTTCAATTTACAATAAACCTTCTTTTCAGTTATAAACTCTGTCAGTTGGTTGACTGCTGGGGTTCAACCCATTGTCATCAGTTTTCAGGTTTATGGTTGGTGGCAGTGTCTGCCACACAGCCTGTGCACCTTGGTCTCAGAGCCGTCAGTGTGCGGCTAATGTGGTTCCTTGAACTCTTGCACATTAGCAATTATTGTTCCTCTTGTATTAATTCATCGGGTTTATTGAAGCAAACCTTGCTGCCGCAACAGAGTCACTCTGCCTGCTGAGATTGAGAGGTTCACCATAACATCCTCCCCAGCGTCGTCCCAGTTGAGCCAGTGCCTGCGTCAATGCGTCGACCCGACCATGCGAGGCGTCTTCGAGTCATCAGGCCGCTTCCACCACCAGTATCTCAGGAGGTGAGATTCAATATCACTACCTCCATAGCTCAATCGATTATGGTCCTTATATTTATATGATGTTTAAGCATGCTGTTCACCAGTTGATCAAACCTATGTTTTGCTTGTAAATCATTTCTCTTTGGACCACCCTATGAACCGTAAGTTACCAATAGGTCTTATTATGGCCATTATCAGATCAATGGGCTACTTTGGGAAGAATCCCAAGTCTTTCCTACGCCGGTTCTGCGGCATTAGATCAAAAGCAATATCATACTTTCTTTGTCTCATTCTCCATTGAAATTCCACATTAACACTGTAAAGTGTACCAGGGTATTGACACTCTGTTCAAACTCAGTTCTGTGATATGAAGAAAGACAGGTTGCTCTGAGGGTTCCTAGTTTCTTTTTCTTTTGTAAACAGAACCTTTCTGTTTCTTGGTTCTGGATAGAGCGTGTTCAGCACCACTGTTCAACTTTTAGGGCATCTTCCTAATTAAATCCGTAACAATATTTATTTGCAAACAAACCCCCATCAAAAAATGTTATTATGACATAACCAAACCCCTTCAAAAAGTTGTTCAATCTTCCCGTCAGTTTCATTCGGAAGTCGTCGATTGGTCAAAAATGACGGGAATTTAAAATATTCCGTAGTGACTTTACACATTTTAAATTTTTATTATTATGAAAATTAAGCAAATTGAGCAAAAATAAGTGTCTTTTTTGTTGGCTCTTAATATTTTTTTTTTATGAACTTCCTATTTTTATAAAAAATTTTGAAATAAAAATAGTAACATTTTTTTATTTATTATATTACGCGATTTCAAAAACTTTTTAAAAAGAAAAAATTTTTCAGGAGTATTATCCCGACAAAAGTTTCCCTTTGGAAAAGGGTCCCTGAATTCAAAGAGCGGAAAACCGTTTTGGGAAGGTACGGTTAAGGAACCTTTAACCCTTCAAGGAAAAACCCGATACGGGGAGAGGGGAATTTGGTTTGTTAAAGACTTTTAGCAACCTCAATAAAAAGGCCCCTTTTCGGATTTTAAACGGGGGTGTAATTCTTCAAATTTTTTAACAATTCGAACCCCAATTGTTTGTGGGTAAAGAAGGGAGAAACTCTCAATGGGAAATTTTAAAAATCCACTTATTTAAAAATAATTTAAAAATTTTAAAAAATAGCAGTTTGTTAAACCCAATGTTTATATTAAACTTTTTTTATTTAAAAAATAAAAAATTTTGGGAAATAGTGTTTTTAAAAAAACTTAAAACAAAATGTAATTAAATGAAAAGAAAAAAACTTATTTGAAATTTATTTTTAAAGGGTAACTTAATTTTTAA
Source organism: Listronotus oregonensis (assembly GCA_019359885.1). NCBI lineage: Eukaryota > Metazoa > Arthropoda > Insecta > Coleoptera > Curculionidae > Listronotus > Listronotus oregonensis. The sequence goes on from JAHBCN010007945.1 coordinate 15,164, forward strand.
AAAAAAATTTTAAACTTTTAAGCCATTTAAATTTTAAAAAAAACTTTCTTTAATGTAATATACATAAAAATTTTTGAAAAAAGGGTTAAAATACAAAAATGATTTTCAAAAGGGGTTTAGAATTTACAAATGAGGTTTTTTTAAATTGGCATCTTGAAAATTCAGCCTTTTGACCCCCAACCTTTTTACTTCAAATCTAATAAAATTGGGAATTAACAGCTATGCTTTTTTTAACGTCGTTTGGAAGGGCCTATTTAAATTTTTCCCAAAGGATTAATTTTAAAGATTTTAGAACCCTTTTTCGTTTTTTTCTTTTTAAATAAAAAAAAAAATAAAAAAAAATTCCCAATAATAGAAAAATAGGACTTAAGGTTAAAATTTTTCCAAATGTAATTCTAAAACTATAGCCGGACGAAATTTAAACTTCATTTTTTTTAATGCCCTTAAATTTCTATTTTTTTTTAACAAACCCAGTTTTTAAATAATTTTTAAAAATAATACCATTCAAAATTTAAATTTTTTTTTTTCAAATCTTCCCCAAATTATTTTAAAAAACTTTAAATTTTGATTTTTTTTCTCCAAATTAAAGTTTTAAATAACCAACTTTAGGTCAGCAAAAATGAGGAAAAATACTTGATTGAGTTTCAAAGGCTTTCCCCCGTGTTTTTTAAAAATGTTTTTATTAATAAAATTCAATAAAAAAATAAAAAATTGGCTGTTTTTTAAAAAAGGGGGAATGCTTGACAAATTTTTTTATTGTGTGACCGAAAACTTAAAGAAAGGTCTGATTATATATTAATATTAATAGTTTAGGTTAGCTATTTTGAATGCTCAATAACACACGAAAATCTTGGAAACGACTAATGAACTAAAATGAAAAGACTCTCTTTATATGAACACCTCCTTGCCTTTAACCCCATAATATACCAAAAATTAGTCAATAAAAAAGAATTTTAAATTGGACCTACATGCGTTTTCAAGTTTGGGGTTTTATTTAAAATAACGAGCGGGTTAACGAAATCAACGAATTATTGTGGAATGTTTTGTAACTATACTAACTGTTTAAATGTCGCTATCATTAAACAAACCGTTCGGCAGTCGATTTAACTCCGACCCTTGTAAAACTTCCTATTGCCTTTTATAGTAATGTGAAAAAAAACAAAGTTTAAAAATGGGTGGAAGATCAGGAAAGCAAGAAAAGTGTAATACGGATGTCTCGCCCCTCGGGATACTTTCCAATGGTCGTCAGAATGAGGAAAAACTAAGGTAATTTATTTAAATAAAATATTAACAATTAAAAAAAACCTAACTTCCTATTCTAAAACTAAAAACCTAAAAGTCCGTAAAATTTACTCGGAAACTATTTAAAATAAAAAAGCTGTCCCTTTTTCCCTGAGATATATAGTAACGTCAGGCGAGTTCAGTGGTCTGATGAGTGACCATCGGACAAAGGCGACGTGTTGTTGTATGTCGTTCAGAATTCCCCTTTAAAATTCGCTATACCCTTTTTTCCCGATATTTATAATTGGTAAAGGTGAAGTTATTCGTATATAATCTGGTGTCTACCCGTTGCTAATCAATATCAGCTTTTTTTTTTGGTATTTGAAAACTAGAAAGAATTTTGGGGTTTAAAAATCCCTAAAACCACGCGCGGTACCTAGTTCTTAGGCTTCCTATAAGCTCGCGTGAGCTCTTACAAGATTAAAAAATCTCATTTAAAACGGCGAAAATGTTAAAAAGAATGTTTAATTTCTTATAACATATTGTCACAAAATCCCTTTTTTTATTATAACCCTGGTTGAAGTTTTTGGTCAATACCATCCCAAAATTTTTAGTGAAGCTGCTAAGCTGAGCAAAAACGCTGTGCCAAAAAAAAAACTAGGCGGTTTTACGAAGAATATTTTTCCAAATTTTTGTGGAGGAACCCGTGGACCTTTTGGACAAAAAACCCTTTTATTTGGGTTATTTTCAATTTTTCAGTCATTTTCTCAAATTCCCTTTGGACAAAGTTTAATGTTACGTAAAAATTAATAGTTCATAAGAAGATAAAAAGTAAAGAAAAGTTCATTTCTCTTTTGAAAATGAAATTTTTTGATGTTCGATTGGTCAGCATACATTTATTGACATTCCACAAGTAAATGGGCAAGCAAGGAGCATTTTCGTTATGATAAGTGAATGTTTCAACAAGTTAATTCAAAGGGCTATGTATCTTTGCACCTAAAGTGCACCTATTGATAGTTTTTTTGTTCTATGTGATGGACAAAAATTTTTTCAGGTGTGCAGCCTATAGTAAAAATATATTTGAAATACCTTTAGATTGCTACTATTTGGGTTTACCTGATGCTAAGGCGTACACAGGTCATTGTTTAAGACGTACAGCGCCAAAAATTCTTTCTCGATGCGGAGGTATTCCCAGAACTTAATGGAGGTTAGGAGGCTCAGAAGAGTTCTTCGTATCACGAGGTACAGTGGATGATAGTGAAAGCTCAAATTGGCTAATTTCCCTTGTAGTTGGGAAAAGTATTACTTCAAGTAACACAGAAACTGCGGTGGGGTATGAAAGTGTGGAATTTTCCGGTCAGTTTGAAAATTGTCGTTTACTTTAAAAAATAATTTTTATTATGATAAGTATATTGTGTAAGTATGTTTGTATTTTCATAATAAATGCCTAAACGAAGATAATTTATTGTTTATTTATTGGTAAATTTGTAGGCCCTAGGGCGATATTTTTTTTTAATAACTCCCTAGGGTAATATTTCGTATTTAACTGACTTTGACATAATATTATTATTTGTCAAATAATATACCAGTCGGACATTAATTTAAAAAAATTATCCCACAATTTAGGATCGCTAAATAAAATAGATATATCAACGCATAAACCATAAATAAACCTAAAAGCTATAAATTAAATAGGGACCGTTTACCAGTAGCTTCAAATTTTACTCTTTTATTAGAAGCTATAAAAGGAAATTTGTTGAACATCATTATTTACAGTGTATTTGAAAGGAGTTATTTATAGCGCGAAGCGAACCCAAACATGTCACATAAATATTCTTAAAAAAGCTGTGAAGAAAGGTCAATAATTGTTTGGTCATTGAGAAATCATCCATCAAGCGAACGGTATCGGTCGGCCGGCCGCCATCGGCAGTGTGTGTTAGGTGCAGCTTTTGACCCAGTGAATTTTTATTCGCTATGGGTTGTGGGGTATTTAGTGTAAAAATTTTTTTCAACAATATTTTTTAGATAAAAATATTTTTTTATTACTAGACGTTACACTGATAAGATAGTTTTCTTTCCTTCAGAAGGCAGCTTTGATAAGTGAAGCGAATTGTAGGTGAAAATTCTACGGTATTAATCGTGGTAATAATTGGTTTTAAATTACAGGACATAAATCGTATGATTTAAAGATCATAAACAAAGTCAACCATACCCGCCTGCAGTGGTAAATACAGTTCTCTTTTGAGGGCGGAGGTAAATTCCTCACCAACTGCAAAGGCCATAAAATTTGACAGGTATTTTCCTCACCAGAGTTTTGAAGGCCCAATAATCCTATAGGTATTTTCCTCACTGGTTAGTTTAATGATATTTAGGTAGGTAATTTGTTTATTAAAATTTAAAATAAAACGTAGTATAATAATCAATTCTAGACATTTGACGAGACTGAAGTCTATCAATTAATTGTGCAAGAGTTTTCAATTTAATTTGAACTTGTTTATCTTTGATGGGTTTTAAAACGTGAATACTTTAAATTTTGACATACGCATCAACTTGAAATTCCTTATTTTTTTCCAAGAAAACATATATACAGGGATGCGTGTTATGAAAAGACGAGTTGAATTGTAAATGAAGACATTTACAGGCATTTGTGCTGCGAGTTACTAAAGCATCATCGGCCGCCCACAAATTAGAAGAAATGAAACATTTGGCTCAATATATGTTTCGAGCAAATAATTGGCATATTTATCTAAAATCTCATTTTTGGGTTTGTACGACATTAAATCAAAAGTAAAACACTCCTCTACATTGTCGGGTTTTAAATATGTAAGGCCAAATGTATGTTTCAGCCACTTGCCTAATTCAGAACCATTTTTATATTCTGAAGTTAAACCAAGCGACTGAATTTTCCTATACCTCGCTTGGTGTAGATGAAATCTACAGCCATTTATTGTGGTATTCGGCCAGCTCTGAATAATGGCGTCGTGAATTGCTTTTACAAAATACACCAGTATTTTACTTGGATAAAATACAATTCTATATGCCTCCATAGTTCGTGATTTTAACAGAGAGAAAAGACGAGCATAGGTAGTAGTGTTTTTGTTCGACAACAATCAATACAATAATGGAATATAGTGTCCATTAATGAGCCCGTGAACCGTAAATAATTGTAAATAATATTTGGTGCAATAGGAAAATGTACCGTCCATATAGACAACGTCAATTTTGTCCAAAATACGGATATTAGTTTCACAAGTAAATACAACAATACTACTTTCAATGCAGTTTACAAAAAGAAAATCTTCACCTTTGCTAGTATGTGGAGCACATAACGCTAGTACTTCTTGAACCTCCTGTATATTCGAAGGATGTCGACCTGGCATTATTTTTCGGCGATAGTACAACTACATGTACATGTTTTTTCTAATGTAGCTAACATCAGTCGTCGTAATTGTTTCCGGCAAATTGGTCCTCTACGAATAACTTTTGAAAATTTTTCCGCTATGTCTTCTTGGGCCTTCCGTTTACATGAGTTCAAAATAATTTTCCTTTTGGCTTCTGTTGATTTGGTTCGTGGTTATGGTCTAAATAATTTCTGGATATCGTAAGATCTGAACACTTTAGCGCTACACTTTGTTTGAACGCACGTCCAGAATACTTCTTCACTTTTCAAAACTTTTGTTTTATAAAATGTAAAGTTTTCTGAAAGCAGTTAATCTTTACCACGATTACTTTTTATCGAAGACGCTGCCATTTTATTAATACTCGAACACAACAATATTCAAATAACAAATGAAATCTAAAATAAATCACCACCAAGTATCTTGTAAATTTAAACCTATTGTATTAAGTACCTGCCCTAATTATTTCAAAATTGAAGTACCTCCCCGAACTAACCCTTAATCAACTAATATTTGCATTTAGTGAGGAAAATACGCCCGGCCTCTTTTGATTATAATTGAGTTAACGCGTAAATTAGATTATTATTTCTTATGCTTGTATCTGTTTATGGTTAGGCATTTTAGGTTGTAAACAATTTTGGTATTTAATATCAATATATTCACTTTTTTTAGATAATGGAATCCCGGTATTGGCTCTCCACTAGCTTAAAAACAAGAAAATTGTCAAACATTTTTTTAAAGTCTGCTTTCTTCTCAGTGGTAGAAACAAAAACGTTTTAGCTTGGCTATTACGATAAAAGGGCAAAAGAGAGATGGGGAAGTTGAGTTAACCACAGGGTACACGAGTTATATCTTCATAATTGCTATGGCAAACAACAGACACCTCATACTATATTAGATAAGAATATGTTGTTAATATAAGTCAATTGTATTGTTTTAACACTTCTGTTTTAATTTTGTAGTTGAAAGTCGAATTTCTGTGAAAATCAAAATTTGTTATATTTTCGGGGAAATTTGAAAATAAAGTTATTTTCCAGAGTAATTAAAAAAGTTTTGAAAAACTCTGTCTCCTCGGCCCGACATATAACTGGCGCAGTCTGAGAAAATTTTAAAACGTACTAAATCCTTGATGCGGATTTTTTCAAGAATTTACTCAAAAAAGTGAACTTTGCAAAAGTCCACAAAGTGTGAAGCTTGGAGTTAGAGAGTACCGATCTAAGGTGGCTACAGGCATCAACACGGGACAAGAAGAATTAAATGCTGATCTGATCCATCGACGAAATTCAACTCAGCAATAGAAAAACAGGAGTCCTGGAGATTCAACCGAGGGCATATCGATTGGATTCCAGCCGAGGGTTTGGACAAGCATCGCTAAACCTGAGGAACCTGGGAAGGACAAGCATCGCCTAACCAGCTAGTTTAAGGAAAATCAAGAAAAAAGCATCAGACATCTCTAATTAACGTTTTTCTTTCAGTTTTATTATGGCCCTTCGTCCTCGTCCAAGGAAACTACTCAAAATACCACGACTTAAATAACTACCCCGGTATACTACCATACAAAATTGGTAATGCCCAAAGGTTAATAAATCATTGGGCTTTTATACAAATATTTGACCTAAATAACCCTATTCAAAAACTTTCAGATATCAGTTATAAGTATGACTCCCTTAGAGATAATCTTAATAAATTGGATTAAATATAAAATAAATTCACAACTCGTTTACTCAAGCTGATAACTTATAACAAAACGCTGAACATATTGATCAAAATATCGATTTATTAAAAGAAAACCAACATGACATGAAATTCAATTTAGACAAACAAATGACCCTTTTAAGTTCCTCTATTAATAACTTCAAAGAAACTGTCAAAAATATATCTCATAATCACGTAATATTAGAGTCACGAGTTAATCAAATAATAGAAACTGTAAACTCTGTTAAAATTGAGAAAACCAATCTTTTTGAATTTTTTAGGATCCACATGGTATTTTCTCAAATAACAATGTTTTATCAAGATATTTACGATATCCTAAACATTAAAAATGCTATTACTTTTGCCAAATTGAATTCTTTTTACAGTAGCATAATACATTCTAATATACTTTTAAACGAATTACAGTCAATTAATAAAAATTAAACTCTATTGAAACTGCCATTTGGACCAGTTTTAGAAAATTTTCAACAGTTAGAAAACTCACTGGAATTAAAAAGCTACATTAAAGACAAACAAGTATATTTTCTAAAAGAGATACCTTTAGTAGAAAAAGAAAATAATGAAATTTTCCAACTCTTTTTATTACCAGTAAAACATAAAAATTATTATAAAAAAATAATACCAACTTTTGAATACTTATTGATTAATAACAAAAATATTGGTTACTCAAATCAACCTTGTAAATTACGAAAACTCTTTTAATAACACTCCTTGTGAAGTGCAACTTTTAAGGTATCAGCATAAAACTTATGATAGTAATACTGTATTAATTGATATTGATAATATGCAACTTCAAAATATTGACGACAATAAATGGATTTTAGTCTCAAAAAACGACCTAGTAGGGGTTGAGACTTGTGGAAACCAGCAAAATAGTATTTTATTTAATGAACTTACTTATTAGAATTAAATACACTATGTATCTTAAAATTAGGTAATATAACTATTAGTGCTTATAAAAACTCCAAGTTGCTCTATCAAAACATCCCTTTGCCCGATACTGATATAACCGAAAAAAATTAAACTTTGTATAAAAAAGTAAAACTGGTCAATTTAAACAATATTAATTTCGATAAATTAAATTTACAAAAAGAAATTAATATACAAAAACAAGAAAACTCAAAATTATTAACCAAACAAATATATTTCAATAAAACAAGTTTTTGGACAGTTTTACTTTACATAATCTTAACAATAATTTTACTAAAATTAATATTTAAATATTTATGGCCCTTATTTTATGTAAAACTCAAAAAAGACAAGAAAGTTACCGATAATACAATTATTATTTAGGCCATACAAACTTTAAAAAGTTTATATGCCTTTCTAAGGGTGGAGGAGTTACATCTCCATAATTGCTGAGGCAGACAATAGACACTTCATACTATATTAGATAAGAATATGCTGTAAATATAAGTCAATTGTATTGTTTTAACACTAATGTTTTAATTTTGTAGTTAAAAAGTCGAATTTCTGTCAAAATCAAAATTTGTTATATTTACAAGGAAATTTAAAAATAAAGTTATTTTCCAGAGTAATTATTATTTATTATTTTTTAAACTCTGTCTCCTTCGGCCGACATATAACTCACGTGCTACCACTGATGTCAAGCCTGGTTATGTGATGGAGACATGTCACATGTTCTTTATATGGATTCCCAGCAATATCTGGCAAATCACCTCATTAATAGCTCCCGAACATTAAACATATTTTTTCGCATAATCTTTTTAACCACTAATTAATAAAATATAGTCAAATACCTCCTAACTTAAATAAAACCTCTTGGAAAATGAAAAAGAACTGCAGAAAATATACGACCTTCTCCCTGCATCTCCTGTCATTTTTTTTTTGTTCTTTCATAAGAATAGTGTCCAGTGGAGTGCCTTAGGGCAGTTTACTTGAGCTACTTACTTCTAACATAAACGAATCAATAGAACTTTTCACCCAAGCCATCATTTACTCCGCTAAATCCAACATCCCATTAATCGAATTCAGACCCAACAGACCACCAATTCCATGGTGGAACGACGAATGCAAAAGGTCAATCGCAAATAGGAAAAAGGCTCTGAACAGATTTAAAACTCTCCATCCTTAGACGCATTGAACAACTACAAAAAACAAAGAGCAGTAGCAAAAAAAACCATAAGATCGGCCAAACGTAAACACTGGTCCGCCTATGTTGATAGTATCAATTTTAATACCCCCGCATCTAAATTATGGAACAAACTAAACAGACTCAGAGGTAAACCCCTGAGATCCATAACAAGAATGGAAAATGGAAATGAATGGGTCAGCGACCCTAAAATCATCCCAGAATTGTTTGCTACCCACTGTTCCTCCATATTTAACTTTAAACCATCAACAACAAACCCCCAACCCTCATTTACAAACTCATCAGACAACTCCTCCTACAAGCTTTCCATCACTCTTCGAGAACTCCTAACCGCCCTATCCTACTCCAGGGACACAGCTCCAGGCCCCAATCACATTAGAATACCTTTATCCAAAACCTTCCACTATTAGGACTCAACCACCTGCTTGCACTATACAATCAAATCTGGATAAGTGGATCCTTTTCCTCTTCTTGGAGGACTTCAATCTCGATCCCCATCCACAAAGCCACTAAACCCAGATCCCTTATATCCGGATACAGATCTATAGAACTTACTAGCCACCTATGCAAAATCCTCGAAAGAAAAATTCTATCTCGACTCACATGGATCATTGAAAAAAGAAACCTATTTATCAACCAACAAATGGGATTCAGAGAAAACAGATCAACTACAGACCACCTAGTAGGATTCAAGTTAGATTACAAAAATTCTTCTCCCTAAAACAACATACCTCCGCAGCCTTCTTGGATTTGGACCACGCCTTTGACACGGTTCATTGCACCATAATATTGAGGACCTTATGGGAATGGTGCCCGAGAGGAAATATATATTACAATTCTTTCTTGGCTTCCTATCCAACAGAAATTTTACAGTCAGGGTGAACGGTCACTTCTCTAACCTACATCCACAATCAAACGGAGTTCCACAGGGATCCGTACTTAGCCCAACACTATTTAACATCGCAATAAACAACATTGACTCTCTGATCCCTCCCAATATAACACTAAGACTTTTTGCAGACGACATCCTTCTCTGATCCACAGAGAAGTAAAACCATTCTTTAATCATGCCTTAATAAATTAAATTCCTGGTCCTCTCCTCATCGTATGACCATTACTACATCCAAATCAAGAACTATCCATTTCTACAAGGTACGAAATTGTCTTAGACAATGCAGCCTTCTCATTAATGACCACCAAATCCCCAATTCTTCGAACCACAAGTTCCTAGGACTTCACTTTGATTCCACCCATTCATGGGAAACTTACTTTGACTATCTCATCAACAAGTGCTCCCCGATCTTAGAATGCCGGAGTTAAATGAGGGACTCACCGTTCCACCCTTCTTAGAATTTACAACTCCATAATCCTATCCAAGCTGGATTATGAGTGCATAGCATATTCCACTGTTTCTGCAAGCCAACTCAAAAGACTAAACTCCATCCATCAGAACGGACTTAGAATATACTTAGGTGCCTTTCGTAGCAGTCCAATTAAGAGCCTACTCTGTGAATCTGAATCCCTGTCTTTTCTTATAGAAGACAAATTTGCCTTGCCAGATATACAAATAGCCTTAAGTTTCGTCCATTTATAACACACCGCAATCTATTCATCTTCCCTCCTAATTCCAATCGCACTGCACCATCCACCTTCCTCAATCTCAATACTACCAGCTATCCTCGAAACTTTCTATTAATACTCCTCCTTCTTTCTCCCACAGACCGTATACCTTCCCTCCTTGGAAACTTTCCTACTGTCATTCTAGACACCTCCTTTAGAACATTTCAAATCAGAATGTACAATTAATTTCTCACCAATAGTTTTTCTCCCTAATCGACCTTAAGTATAAACACCTAACCGTAATCTATACAGATGGTTCTAAGTCCCCATATAGCACTAGCGCCGCCTATTATTCTCATTTCTTACACAATTCATTTACTTTGCACCAGTCTACCAGTATATTATCAGCTGAACTCTTTGCCATCCTTAAAGTCACTGAACTGATTCTGACTCTCAGCCCTTCACACTGGGTCATCGTTACCGACTCCCTGAACTCAATACTCCTGCTGAATTTCTTACAACCAAAATATCCCTTACTGAATCTAATTCTGTATAATCTGGAGCGTTTACTGATCCAAGGGAAGAGAATTACTTTCATTTGGATTTCCAGTCATGTGGGTATAACTGGTAACGAGAAAGCGAACCAACTGGCCAGGAAACCTAACCCATCAGTCACCATAAACTCTTCCTTCTCGCTTACACACCTTAATAAATATACCGATGGAGCCATCAAAAACGCAATTCAACTCGAATGGGATCTACTCGAAGAGGACACAAGCTCCATGAAGTCAAAGAGATTTTCTTTGAGAAGCCAGATCATGCTCAATATAATAGTAGATCCTTCATTTTAATGGCCAGAGTCAGAATTGGCCACTCCAGACTGACGCATAGTCACCTAATGGAAAACTTGGACCCCCCACTATGCTCACTATGTCGTCACTGTTTACTATCAGACACATAATAGACGAATGTCCCAAGTATAGCGCGGCCCTGCTGGTTGCATATAATGCCATGCAAACTGAAGGACAAGCTTTCATATAGTATTACAAACCAAATTTATTTGTTTCTCAATTCGACAGGACTGATCGAGCTTTTATAATCATAATTTTAACTTTAACTTTATTTAATCTTATAATTTCATTTAACTTTATAATCTCAATACTACTTAAATATATATTGGACACTAAATGATAGACGTAGTTGATGTGTCCCTAATCAAAATCTCTCTCTCTCTCTCTCTCTCTCTTTACATAACATAAGACAAATTCAGATGCGCTGCCAATCAGAGTGGTGTTTGTTAGTCATATGATTATTTAACCCTTTAGGTATGTGTAAAAAAGATAAACCTAAAACGGATCACTATCTATAATATTCACCACAAGATAGCTCACCCTTAGGAAAAATTTATAGGTTAATAAAAAACAAGCCTCTCGATCCCATTGGAAGAGATTCAAATAAAATGTCAATTTTTATACGGCGTGTGTCTTTTAATATTTTCATTGCGAACGTAAGAAAAACTTATATTTTAGGCCTACTTTATGCAAAAGTTTGTGTAATACCAGCTGAAGTAGAAAATAAAATTCAAGAAAAAGCCTTTCTTTCAATAAAACTCAAAAAAAATTATAATAATTTTCATATTTCCTAAATCAATACTATTCTAAGAGGTAGATCCATTCTAGTACAGTACAAATATATTAAACAAATTTTTGCTATATCCTTTCCTTTCTTCTAAGCTCTACAATTTTTAAAACTCAAACTCTTATCCAACCAATTTAAAATAAGCCCTCTTACCCATTTAAATATCGTCGACATTCCCGTCGGTCTCGTCGCCAAAAAGGAAATGGATAAACTCGCGTCGGTGAGATAAAGACCGCGGTGGGGAAATGAAGTGAGTGTGGATGTGCTCGATGCTGTTCGCCAACAATAACTTTATCTCTTTCTGAACTCGAGAAACTGCATTATTTGTAATATATGAAAAAGGAGATACCGCCACACCGCGCCTTCGTGGTGTATACCTGTGATATTATATATCTCGTCAGAGTAGCTATAATAGATGAAATTGTCTGGCGAAAATGATATTTATGATTTAAAAAAAATACACTACAGTGAGGACTTGTCTAAAGAATATTATTAAAGCGTTTATTTTGGTAATTTCAAACTATTTTTTATTTCAACAATTTTAAATTATTTTTTAAATTTTATTTAAAGTAATTATAGGCTATTAACGATTACTTTAAATAAGGAATAAATCCGTCAGAGCTATTTTATTGTTCTTAGGTGCCTAAATACGAAAAAATTGCAAAGTGCTATTAAATTCAGGTTTGAGTTTATTTAGAAAGGGGTCATTTGTCATCATTCTAAATATTCTAAATTATCTCCAAATCTATGCACTTTTATCAAAAAATGTATGGAGAGTTTTTTGTAGAGAATATTTTTTATCAGAATGACAGCTTCTATAGGTAAAAAACCTTTTTTTGCAAAAAAATGCAAAAAAACAATTTTAAAAAATAAACAAAAATCGCATTATATTATTTTTTTATGTTTGTTCACAACTTTTTCTAAGGCAAGGTAGTTATAAATATTACTTCGGAGAAAGAAATGCTGACGTTAAACCTTTAAAATGAGCGTGGCTTGAAGTATTTTCACTTATAATCTTCCTAGCGCTGGAATTATTTCCGAAAAAAATACCGACAGAACGAATTTTTCGAAAAAAATTTTCGAGTCGCAGACAAAAGAAAATTTTCTAGAATAATGCGTGACTGAGAAAAAAAGAAAATTTTACACCCAAAATTAAAAAAAAAATAATTATAATAATAAAATCTGACATAAGCTGTCAGAGTTTTTTTTTTAAATCAAGAAGCTACTACTATGTGGCACCACTGTGATGTACTGTTGACATACACACTGATTAAGGCAGAAACTTTGAATTCGATCTGTTCAAGAACTTTTGCAATCTCTTAAGAATCCCTAAAACCAGAACGACACCCCTTTATCGTCAGTCAGAAGGAATGGTCGAGAGATCTAAAAGGACTCTTGATAATTACCTAAAAATAAAAGTAAATGGCCAACAAAGTAAGAATCGAACGCTTTTTTAAACAACCCGAACGCCCCCGGCAAAGTTTTTGGAGGGGAAATTATCCTTTGTTCTTCAGCTTTTTCAACCCAAAATTTCAATGTATGAAGCCTTTTGGTGAGAATTTGATAAATTTCGAAAACAAAATTTACCGAACTCAGAAGCATGGGAACATCAAAATTTATGACCCAGTTAAGGGCCGAGCCTTTGAAACCAACTGAAAAAGAGTTACAAAGGGTTGTTGCTCAAAAAAGTAATTTATGAGCGTCAAGGGGAGGGGTTTAAAATTTGGTTTTTTTAAAAAAGAAAAGGGAAATTTTAATTTAATTAAATTAAAAATAAAATTCCCCCTTAAATGTTTGCCAATTTAAAAGGCCCCAGGGTAAAAAAAGTATCTGAAGGCGCCTAAAGGGCAAAAGATTTTTGTTTCGAAAAAAATTTTTTAGAAGGCAATTTTTGTTATATAAAGGGGATAGGAAACTACACAAGGGCCAGTGTTAAATCGACTTTCGAGCTATTTATTTTATGACATTGGCGACTAAATAGTTAGGATTGTTACGTTGCATTGTTGTTACCATAGAAACGTTTGTTAACCTGATTGCCAATTAAAAGGTGTATAAGGAACATCCGTGTCTTTATACGAGGGATTACGAATCAATTATTATATTTTTGTCGTCGAACTCTAAGAAAATAATATATATTTTGTAAATTCCTGTAAGAAAGTAATTTTTAGAGAACCTAAAATACTTAATATCAAGAACGAAAATGCAATACTATTGCTGCCGATATGAAGCATACGGTTTTATCTGTATTTTAATAATTATAACATATACAGCAAGCAACACAAAAAAAACAAATTAACAGTAAGATCAAAAAATACTTCTCAGACCTTAAGTGCAAGTATTCTAACATTAATTAGAAAAGTTATAAATAATATCTACACAGATAATTGGACAAATTCGACTAACCATATCATTAGAATTTAAGATAATAAAATAATATACAGTCTTATTAATTTAGAAAAGAGTGACAACAAATTTTACAGTTTCAATAATTTATATGCAGTAATAATAGATAAATTGCGCAATGTAAAAGCATAAAACGATATTTTAATCAAACGTTATTTAGCAAGACTTACTATTTTTAAATAATCCAAAATTTAATAAACTTACCACTGCTCTTTAAGGGTGCATTTACGCTACACCTTAGGGGTCAGGCGAAAGGACGCGGAGACGGTGGGCGAAGACTAACAAACTCCCACTACCACAATTTTCGTATAGCCGCATTAAAAATATTATATTTTTTTAGATTCTTCCAAATTCGGTGTATCGATGCGATGTTTTTTTCTGATTGCAAGCCTACAGGAGATAACGTTTTCCGATAACTATTTTTGACTTAAATGACATAAATTATACACCATTTTAAAGGTAAGGAACTAATCTATGCCTCTACTGTAACGGATTTTTAAAATATGAGTCAAGTTAAAAAAAAAAAACAGTCTCTAAACATAACCGACTTTAGGGTGACTTTCACATAAGGAAATATTAAAAACTAAATCCAAATTTAAAAAACTATTTCAGCAGAAGCCTAGATTTAAGTGTTGGCTTTCATATAGTTTTTGAAAATTATCGATAACTTATACAATTTTTAAGAAAAACATCATGCCCCGAACACCAAATTGGATCCAATTTTCGCGGCGCAAATGCACTCTTAAAAATTAAAAATATTTATATTTTAACTATTTTAGCTATACGAGTAAACCCTCTCCTGAAAGTCGGCCATAGAACTTGATACAGAATTTACCAGTGTTCTTTAATTTTACGGGATGATTTCATAAACCAACTCCCCTTACTGGAAGATTCCTTGGCCAAATTTCTTGAAAAAAATTGATTAAAACACAGCTATAAAATGACCTCCTTTTAAAGTTACATGAAAGAAACATTTTTAGAATTGGGATCCTTTCTTTATGTTCAAATCGGGTTTTTTGATGTAAATGAAACTTGAGGCAAATAAAACATTAACCAAAATATCCCTTCTCATGATAGAGTGTTACTATTATTGACGAGTGGCGTAGCTTTAGGCAATTTTATTTGTTATATTACCATTATTCAGTTATACCTCTTTTGAATTATAATTTGTCACATAAAATCTATTTTTTGCTTGGTTTTACTTAAAAAAATACTCATAAATTAACTTAATAAACTTACCCGTTTTGGAGATATTCTAGTTTTAAACTTGCATAGTACGAAAAGAGTAACATTTAAAATTAAAGACTCCCTTTGCTTGTGTTGTAAAAATTACGATCGCAATAAAACTTACTCTTTTCCTATAACGCAAGTTTAAAATTAGTACCTTTTTTAAACTAAGCGGAAAATAAGCAATATTTACCAAATTATCAATAATATTAGTACCTAAAAAGTTATGACGAAATAATGGCAAAAAAATGAATAACATAGTCCGAAGCTACGTCACTGATCCATAATGGTAGCAACAGATTGTCATCAGAAGAGATATTTTGATAGGTTTTAATTGTAGCAAGTTTCATTTAAAAAAAAAAACAAATATAAAAATGCAGGAAAAATCCCTATTCTAAAAATGTTTCTTCACACCGTGTATCTTAAAAATAAGGCCGTTTTGGACCTATGTTTATATAATATTTTTATTTTATTTTTGACTAAGAAATTTACCAAATTAATGGTTTAGGTTTTTGAATTGCCCTGCTTATGAATAAGTCCCTATAATATTTTTAAGTGACAAGTGATGTGTATAAGGAGATAAACTTAAATTTAATGTAGTTAAATTACATATAAAAAACTTCACAGATAAAACCTTATGAGCCTTCTTAACACTAATTTTATTACGAGAGCTAAATTCGTATTTCCATACAATGTAACGACATTCAGGCTATTCTTACAATTCATAGAATGACTGTCATTACGTGAAAAGAGGAAAGAAATCGCAACACAGGTACACATGCCAGAATAAACAGCGAAGAAATGATTAATGACTTTGCTTTGCATTGTATCAAAATATTTTGCCATCTGGAAAGCTCCGATAAAAAAAAACGATCGACAGTTAGAAGTAAAAGAAGTAAAACGTTGATATGCATCTTAAGAATTTTGTCATTTCTTTCTTCTGCTTTTCTCTTGTAAATTTTTTATGAAGTTTAAGAATATATTGTTACATTTACATGCTTATTTTTACGGTTATACTTATAAGTAGAGAGTAAATTATATTTAAAAAAAAATACGGTCATTAACAAAACAATATTGTAACAGAAGAAAAGCGTGGGGTGCTTGATATTAAATGTTACAAATATTTTATTGGAAGATATTTGAAAAATTAAAGTTATTTTAAAAATATAGTAAATTTCCCCCCCCCGCTTTTTAACTATAATTGAATTATTTTGATAATACCTGAATTTTTATTTTAATCTTATTCCAAACAATTAGTTATAATTTATTTTTGGACTTTCTAATTGTTTTCTACTTTTTAGTTCGGTCGGCTATAAAAGCGTATTTTTTTGATGTCTTAAAACCGTAATTTATTTTCTTAGTTTTTAGTATCAAAACAACAGCACAAGTAGTAATTACTATTTGTAATGTTATTTTGAGACTAAAAAATAAGAAAGCCAGCCATTCAAAGAATTTTTTTTAAATGCATGTAGAAAAATGCTGTACCGACATCTATGTTACCAAAATTGTACCATTTATTAGCTTTACAAATATTTTAAGGCTGGTTTATGCAGACAACTTTAAATTTAATTTAACTTTTATTTAAATTTACTTTAACTTTAAGAATTTCTACAACATTTATAGAGAATATTTACATTTACCTTACGCAAGCGCAGAAACACGAAAATTTCGTTGGGTTGGTATTAATTAATGAACCATTTTTTATGTTTTGACAAGGTTTTAACTATTTTTTATGCTTGGTTTGTTATAATATTATAAATAAAATAATTAATAAGGATATCCGTATTGTTCGTTACGTAAATCGGGTTGAGGGTTAAAGTTGACAGCTCGGTCTAGGCGAATTTTAAGTTTGTTTACACTGCTCGCGCATGCTTATTTTCGTTATTATTTAATGTAACTTTAAAAAGATAAAAGTTGACCAACTTCTTAAATAAAAGTTAAAGTTAAAGTTTTCTTAAAGGGTGTATAAATATATTGGTGTGCAATAATCTTACACTAAAGTTAAATTAAATTTACAGTTGTCTGCATAAACAAGCCTTCAGTGGTAGGACTTTTTTAAACTTATATTTATAAAGAAGAGTAACATTTACCGTCGCTCTGTTTATGGTATACACTTAGCCTGCAAACTAATCTAAATATTTTTTCTCTTTATTCTTGACCCCTGCATAAATTTTCGAGTTAATCAGACTTCTTGAAATAGGTAAAAATTACGTTGAAAAACTCCATTACATACGTACATACAAACATAGAGGTCAAGTAAATAAAAGCATGATAAAAATATACTAATTATGACATTTTTTTTTTTAACTTTGGGGAAATCTTAAGGTATGTTTCCTTCCACGCGGCCGCCGCATCCCCTCTAACGCATTTTCGTTAGCGGCAAAGCACTCCTACTAATTTTTTTTAAATGTGCCTGGTTTCTTCCAAGCGGCCGTCGTATGCGTCCGCTGTCAACGACTGCGTTGGGGGTGACTGGACTGCTGAAGAAGCAGTGTAGACCAGTCGTGTCTGCGACTGATATTTTGTTTGGGTTATTTTTGTGGAATATCCGGTTTTTTTTTTAATTGTTAAAAATTGAAACTTTTTTTTTTAAATGAGATCCTGGATTTTCTATTAAGTATTTTAAGAGCTTTTAAGATCCCAAATCCAATGATGTTTCGCACTTATTAAAAAAAACAGTTTAATGTTTTCCCAAGATCCTCCAAAAAAAATATTGTCTGACTCTTTTAACATATGGTTTTTTTGAAAATTGCTATTAATATAAATTTTTCGAATAAGTGCAATACATTTTGGTTTTTTTGGGGAAATTTAAAAGCCCCTAAAATACATAATTAAAAAACCAAAAACCGTTTTAAAAAAAAAAAAAGTTGATGATGACAGCTCAAAGACAATCTCGGTGTATAAATCTAATAACCTATCTTGTAGAACATGAAAAGTAGCAATGGAAATGTAAAAGTTATTTTGCTACATCGATTCAAAAAAGTCAAAAAAAAATAAAAACGAAATTGCGAAAAATCTTTTTTTCCAAAAAAATAAGTATTAGAAAATTTTAAAGTTCTAAGGTGGCTTTTTTTATTAGCATCATATTGCGCAACTTTGCCTTCATTTAACCGACCCGTATCTCTTCAAATTTTTCCCTGATCCTAATGATAAGACTCGAGTTTGGTTCCCCCCTGTACAGATTTACCTTAATACAATGGCAATTTTTTTCCCCTGGGGTTATTGGATATTCAACTCTGTTGTCTGGCTCGGGCTTTAATATCGTCTTTTATTAAGTCAAGAATAAAAAAAAAACTCTGCTTTATTCACTATAAAATATTTTCTAAATTTTTTTTTCATCCTGTTGCAGATGTCGATTTAATAATGTAGTATAACAACCCTCATTTTTGTCTTTGCTGAAATATTGGTTTTTTGAGGGGTTGCTATGTTTAAGGTTTTGGTAATTGTAATAGTATTTCGTCATCCCCCCTTTCCCCCTTCTTCAAAAAAAAATATATTGCTAGATCATCCATCCCCCACAAAACTTACCAAAAAATTATTCCCTTTCACTAATAATTTTTTTTATCGCGAGTTTGAACCCCCGTCCTAAGAAACCACCCGATTAAACGGGGGGCCCCGGGGGGTTAGTCGCATTTTTGTTAGTCGCATGCGACGGCCGCGTGGAAGGAAACACCTTTAGTTGTAAAGTTTGCCCCTAACCCTTACGTTTCTGTAATCATAATAATTTGCGACAAATGTTTCGCCTTCAAGTTATTAAGAGCCACTTTACAACTTACACTAACGGCCGAGTGATAATCGCGTTGTTAAATTTAGCAATGGACTTAGCAATTGTTTAAAGTTAACAACGGTTTAGAATGTTTAAAAAAAAGTCACTGTCGGGGTTATTCAATGATTTTAGAAAAGGTACCTTTCAAAATCTGACATTTTGTTAAACATTCTAAACCCTTTTAATAACGCGATCATCCCCTCGGCCGTTACACTTTCAAAGTTGTGTCAATCTATGGTTTAAACCAAGATATCTTAAAAACCAGAGTTTTGTTATTGTTAATAGGCAATATCATTTATTGTCATCAGTAATATCTTGTTTTTACTTCTGGTTAGTATATTGATTTTATTGGCTACTTTCAACAAACTTGTTTCTACTCCGCACATGTGCTTGCTAACTCGTTTGTTCCTATAACACCAAAGCAAATTTTTATTAATTGCGAATTAGCCGCGTGGTTTAATGCGGTTATCCTTAAACTCCCGAGATAAACCATTCCAAAAACACGATAACCTCTTTAATTTTTTTTTTTTTTCTAAAAATATTACTCAAATTTTAAATAGTGATAAAACTAAACATAAATACTTACATCTAACATTTAAGAAAAGCCTTAGTCATATTGTACACATATTAGGTATAGTAGGCATATTTTCTGAAGCAGTAGTTAAATCGTGGTTTTACCTATGAAATAAGAGGACATTGTAAAATTGTCTCTATTTAGTTCTTTATCTGATATTTTATACACGGTAATACCCATAAAAATTAAAATAAACAAGAAAGAGTGTTTTTGCTTGAAGCAATAAATTTCTTGCTGTGGCAACCAGGACGAGTTTTATCCCCTTTTTAAATAGAAGAAAATCTTTTGACCTTTATCGGATTAAAGGTAACTAATCTAATATTATTTTCTCTGTCTGGCAAATACCTATGCGCAATTTAATTTATGTATAAATCAAAGACATCCTAGAATACCTGCAGATCTTGTGCTCTATGCAAAGCTCATTCTGTTGACCACCGACATAACAAGTCGGCTTTAATGAAAAGAAAAAGAAAAAATCAAATATGTTGGCTTAACCACAGTGTATATGTGCTACAATTGAATTAAAGTACAGTCATCTGATGGTAAGACACAATGAGCTGACATCATAGATAGAGAAAGCATTTCATTCATAAACGCAATCGGGGCTGCGCCCAACATGGTTTGTGTTTATTATTAGCCATAGAATGATACAAGCATAGTTTGTTTTTTGTGAAATGATAATCCAGGAATCATATCCGTCACTTTTCCCCTTGGCATTGCCTTACCATTTAATTTATTAAAAAAAACCCACACAAAACTCAAATCCCCAAAAAATTGTCAGAAAAATAACCCCAAAAAAAACAAAAAAAAAATATACTAAAACGCCATATTGAATGCGTCATCTGTCGGGGCGAAGCCGATGGTGGGAATACAACAACTATTAATCGTTGGCCGAAGTACGCCTTTACGAAAAAAACACTGTTGTCCTTGTCCCCCTTTATTGGTGTCCCCAAACAAAATAGTATTTTGACATCATTACTTTTTTTGTAATACTTTATAGTAATAGATATAACAAAAAAATTTTTCACAGTTTAAAATACAATAGTAGAGCTTAATTTGATGTAATTTTAAGAATAAATTAAGTAAAAAATTTTAACATAATATACCATCAAGTAAATGAAACAGAAAGATACTTGGCAGCCCGCTTTACGACAAAATAGTATCTGTAGTTACCATTTTCCCCCCCGGGGGTTTTTGGGGATTTTATTGTTTAATTTTAGAGGTTTCCCTTTATCGCTAGGCAGAACCTTAGAATGTGCGTTTAAGTGCCACGCTTTCCCCCAAACCCCTGCTTTCTCCCCTTAACCTAACAGCTCATTGGTAAGACATCAAATAAAAGCGGTATCACAGATAAACCTGTGTTGTCAAATGTATCCTCTTGACCATTTGTTAGGTAAATTGGTCTGTTACTATTTAAAAATTAAAATTCATCCTTAAAATGGAAAAATATTAAAACTTTAGAATAACTTTCTTTCTTGTAAAAGGCAATATTTAAGGAACTATAAAATCAATCATTATTAAAGAACTAGGTACCTGTTGGAATTTTGGAGCTTATTATTAGAAAACAAAAAAAAAATTTAACCCAATATGATCTCTTAATTTTTGGTTTATTACAGATTTTTTTTTAAATTTTGTATAAACTTCTTGTTGACACATTGCTAAAAAGTCGATAATAATACCACAGGTTTAAAATAACTTGAAACAAAAAAAAAACAAATTAATTTACTTTTGTTTTTATAAAATTCTAAAAATCATTTTTGATAATTATTGAAATTTATGTCCTGACCCACTGTATAATAAATGTGTACGAATTCAATACTCACAAAATCATAATTCAAATTGTATATGTCAAAATGAAACTATTTATTACGGTTAAAATAAATAATAATTTTTGATTTAAAGCGATTTAAAATAAACCAATTACGTTTGGTTCTTTACTCACATACAAAAAGAAACACATTGGTGTTTATTCTATTGTGTGTAAAGAGTTTTTGCATTAAATATATATAAATAGCTAGAAGTGTATTGTTAAAGCTACAAAAATTTATTAAGCTAGCAAATTAGGTATAAAAGTCTTCATATAGCAATAGTTTTTATCTAAAAAATAGACATGAGACAAATACTAAATAAACTGCTCAACAAAAGATGTACCATTAATTTTTAGCCCCTTTTTTTCAAACTGCTGAAATTTTTTTAAAAAATAAATTTTTTTTTTGAATATCTAAAACGAAGTTTAAAACCGCGTTTCTTCTACTTTAACTTAATTGAATTTATTTTAGTAAGATGAATGTTATCATGATGTACAGGGTGATCAATAGAGTGCTGCAAAAAAAAAAAAAATCGATTGTGTCCCTTTCAGTGTTTTTTTTTTTTTATAATATGGTTTTCCCAAAAGGTCATATCAATATCTCTAGACGTTTATGCATTTTTTTAATTTTAGGACCTCTGGCTTGCGATACACTTCTAAACGTCAAATTTTGGTAATCAATTTTTTAAAAACCCCATAACTGGAAAATGGATTGACGGATTTCAACGAGTGTTTTATATTCGGAAAACTCATTTCATGTAGATTTTTTATGTCCTAAACACTTTTCGATAGGTTATAATTTTATGACAAATACCAAAAACGTAGCTGATTTCCTAAATAGGGGGTAAATTATTAAACGCCAAAGCGACCATATGTTGTGTTTTGTTTTAAAAATGGGCAAGTTAAAATTTATGTCAATATCTCAAAAGATTTCTACCTTAATCATTTTGCTGTTTAAGTGCCTGTAAACTTATCCAGCAAAATGCGTAGTTATTATGGCATTAGGTCTGAATGGTAGGAATTCCAACAACGTTTTTAAATTTTAAACATTTTTAAACATAAATTAGGATATTTGTGTTGTACACCATGATATACAAGTGATCAACAATGTAATTTTTTGGCCCCGAAATTCTAAAGAGTTTTAAGCCTAACAATTTTAATCTAAAACATGTTGCCAAACAAGGCCATTATGGACCTAATGTTGTGATAATTATGGATACCATAAAAAATTTTAAAAAAGCACTTTTTAATCCCCCGTATATCATGGTGTACAACACCAAATACCCTCATTTTGTTTAAAAATGTTTAAAACTTTAAGACGTTGTTGGAATTCCTACCATTCAGACCTAATACCATAATAACGACGCATTTTTGCTGAAAAAGTTTACATGCACTTACTTAACATACATCGTTTAATGGTAAAAACGTTTTTGGAAAATTGACACAAACTTCAACTTGTCCATTTTTAAAACAAAACCACAATTCCTTTGGCGTTCAATAATTTACCCTTTTTTAGGATTTATAAATCAACTACGTTTTTTTGGTATTTTTTTTCCCCTATACTCATAAAATTATAACCTATCGAAAAAAGTTTAAAATAAAAATCTACTAAATGAGCTTTCCGAATATGAAAAACTCGTTGAAATCCCCCAATCCATTTTTTTCCGTTTTTTTAAAGTTGATTCCAAAAAAAATTACGAAAATGTATCGCCAAAAGGTCCCAATTCAAAAAAAGGTAAAAAAGGAATTTTTTATATGACCTTGTAAAACAACCCTTATTATAACGACCAAAAAAAAAAATTCCCCTTTAAAAAGGGGCACACTCCAATTTTTTTTTTGCAACCTCTATTGATCACCCTGTAAAAATGATAATATTTATCCTACTAAAACTAAATCAATAGAACTTAAAAAATAGAAGAAACGGGAAAAATTTTTTTTTAGATATTCAAAAAAATTTAATTTTTAAAAAAATTAAAAAGTTTGAAAAAATTATCTAAAAATTAAATGGTTCGATCTTTTGTTGAGCAGTTTATATATACGAATGATATTGTCCTCAAAAGGGAAAAAAAAAATTTTTTTGTAACTCGCAAAACAAAAATTATTTTGATTGAAAATTTTTTCAGCTCTTCCAGAGAAAAAAAAATTTGTTTCAAAGAATCCTCTAGTTGAATTTTTTTTTATTAATTTGATCAAATTTTATTGTCAGAACCCAAATTTTGTAAAAATATTTTGTTTATCAGTGTTCCCCTTAAGGCCAATAGCATCTGGTATATATTTGATGTGGGTCTCAGATCTCACTTTCAAAAATATGCGAACTCTAGATCATTGTTTAGCAATAATATTGTTATTGCCAGACTCTACATCAGTCTCTTGATTAATGTTTCGATAAGATCTGTCTTATGAAGCTATGTAGTAGTGCGCTAATGCTAGTGTCAAGCCGGTATTGGCAGACGTCCATAACGGGGGAAAAAAATTGTGCTGACTGATTTCTATTGTTGTCAAACAGTTTTCATACAAATAAAGACATTCATATTTTTATTAAACTACCACGGCAGAGTTGCAGGGACGAAGAATCTTTCCAATATATTTATATTTTT
Organism: Listronotus oregonensis; assembly: GCA_019359885.1. Taxonomy (NCBI): domain Eukaryota; kingdom Metazoa; phylum Arthropoda; class Insecta; order Coleoptera; family Curculionidae; genus Listronotus; species Listronotus oregonensis. Next base: position 39,184 of record JAHBCN010007945.1, read on the forward strand.
TAATTTGATGGAATATCATCACTATCATCAGTTTTTTTGGGTCCCGGTTAAAACAAGAATCTTTAGTTAATTCAAGTGTAGCTTTTTCATTTAAACAAGTTGGAGTATTGTTATTTCTATTTGGATTCAGCTAAATCAATGTGATCATAAGTTTTACTTTATAGAATCTTAATTGTCGATAACCACCAAATATAAAAATTAAAGATTATAAAATTATTAAATATTTTATTTTCTGGTACGGAAAACGACAAATCAATTTGTTACTTAAAAGTAAAAGGGAAACGGAAAAAATATGGTTTTTATTTAAAAATTTTCAAAATTTTCTTGTAAATTTTTATTTATATTAACAACAGAGACAGAACCCAAGATGTGTATGAAGTCAATTAGTCCTTTATTACCAAAACAAGAAGTATAGGTAAATATTTTTGTCATTTATACACTAACGGCCGAGTGATGATCGCGTTGTTAAATTTAACAATGGATTTAGCAATGGTTAAAAGTTAACAACGGTTTAGAATGTTTAACAAAACGTCATTGTCAGTGTTATTCAATAATTTTAGTAGACAACCTGTCAAAATCTGATATTTTGTTAAACATTCTAAACCTTTTTAACTTTTCAATTGTGTCCGTGCTAAATTTAAAACGCGTATCACTCGGCTTTAAAATGTATTTGTTACATTTATAAGCGCTTTTTAATTTAAAATATAAAATAGTGTCCGGTTAAAACTTCTGTGATTACATTAAAAAAATAATTTTAATTTAAATATGGACGTAAAATAAAGAACCAATGAAAGACTTACATCCTTTGTTTGTTTTCAACAAAGAAGCGAATATTTGTCGCAGTGTGAGGGGGAAATTAGATGCTTTCGTGAATGTAAGTGTCAATCAAATAGTCAAAGTATAGGTATTGTTTTCTTATGGGGTAGCGTTTTGCCAAAATGAATGAAAAGATTTTAAAAATGGCAGCCCACATATATCAGCCATATATTTTGTGGTTTTATTTGCTTCTGACCCTTTTGAAACATAAACCGGCAAAGATAATTGTTTCTATGACCACCATACGAAAAAAACGAACCCCTACAAATCTTATTAGGAATATGGCCGTTTTTAAGATCATAGCTCTTTAATATTTTGGAAAGTAGTAAAATTTCTGGCATCATCTAATCAAACAGATACGAGTTACACGGGGATATAATTATACAAAGATTTTTATAGCCCTATATTTATTAGGTATAATAAATTCGGTAAAATTAGGTCTCGCTTCATGTCTTTCTGGACAGTAAGAACGTCATGGTTTGTAAAGGTTTGGCATCAACTTTTTAATTCTGTACGTATCAGTTTTGTAGGTTTTTTAGGGATTTATTCACGACAGTTGCGAATTACTGATAAGGGGTTTGTTCTACATTTTTTTTTGATAACGGTTTATGCGAGTTTTAATGATATCGTTTGTATTAAGTCTTTTATCAGTGTTTTATATAAAGTTGTACTTTTAGGACAGATCTTTATTTAAAAATTTGTAAATCTATATTAACCATAGATGGGTGGTGGTAAATTGGCTCCCACCCGGTAGCAGATTAAATATCTATTTCCATACCCATTTACTAGTATATAAACTACCTCCCAGACATCTTCATTAGATAAAGAGGTTTAACAAAAGAAGTAGTTAATAATCATTATAAAAAAATAAAATAATAAACCTATTAAAATATCCATCATTTATTCTAGATATTTTGCCTGGTTCAAGAAACAAAAAATCACCGAAAAAATTTATTACTACGTTTTGGTGGCAGGTCTGCCACCGTTAGGAAGATTAACTTAAATAAAAATAAAATAAAAAATTAAATTAAATATGTAGGAATTTTGATATAAAACTTTAAATATTCTAAAAACTTTTAAGTATTATTTATGACGTTTTGTCATAAATGACATATAAGTTTGTATTGACTGGTATATTAATTATTTTAAAA
>JAHBCN010007946.1:0-27500 GCA_019359885.1 Listronotus oregonensis
ATAGCTTTCTTGATACTAATTGTTTTTTTTTCAATTTATTTACATTTTAAGCTTAAATATCTCAAAAATGGTTCATCCAAATATCATCAATGTAGATATATTTAAAATCAGAAAAAAGATTTTTTATTGTATAATATACAGGGTGTTCCATTTAAAAGTTGAAGTTGCCTGTATTTTTCCATTTTTTATTGCGATATTTTTTTACTGATAATTTCAAAAGATAATATGGAAAAACCTACAATTTTATATAAAACATTTTTCTGTCTTCAAAAATAAAGGCTCCAGAAGCCACCTAAATATAATCAAAGACCCTGTACACTACCAAAATGAAAAATTTAAAACATACAAACTGTTTTAAAAGCGTATGACGTCGGGTTAATTTTTTTAGCTGCACATTTTTTTGTTTGATCCATTTGCAAGAGCCTTGTGGGGCGTCACAAAAAGTAGTTATTAGTTTTTTTAATAAACATGCTCTATTGATTTTGGCAGTTGATTGGCTCCAGATTTAAAATTAAAAACTGAATTTCAGGTATATTAGCAATAGATATGTTCGTTTGTTGAAGAGGCCGAGAATTAATTTAAATTTTGTTTAAAAAATATTTTCATTTTGAAAGTTGGTACGACTCTAAATGTAATGGGTTTTTGTCAGTAAAGATTCTTTAAAAATTAATACCGATAAAATAATGTTTTGTTTTGCAGGACTTAACAAGTAGGGAATCAAAATTAGACCAAGTTTTACTTTCCCAATCCATGATTCCTTTTTTTGGGATTTTTGATTTTTTTTCTTTTTTTCCCGGGAAATTGTCTTTAAACCATGATTTTTATTTTTAAAAACCAATTTTCGCGAAAAAATGATCAAGATTGGCATATATTTTTTGCTCAAAATATTTCCATTGATGAGCCCCAAAAACTGCCTGAAAATGAGATGCAACATTCTATAACTTTTCTAGATTTTGGCAGACATGGTCTTTTAGTATTTATGAAAGTAAAGATCCCAAAGACTTTCTAATCTATATTCTTTTCCAAAACTTAACTTTTTCGGTAAAATATTGGCAATTATTTATTGATAAATCCCGTTTGCGAAAATGGCCTTTTATAGAACAAGTTTTTTTCAAAAAAAGTATTAGTGTCCTTCAGGAATATGTTAAATTAAAAAAAATGCATTAGTCTGAAAATTTTACTATTAGGTCATTTCCAGAGGTCTAAAAATGTATTCGAAAATTCTAAAAAGGATTATCCGTATTGCTTAAATGATTCTGAACAGTTTTTATTGAATCAAATTTTTTCCCGCCCATTTTATAGTCCGTCCTACTGTGCGTCGTCATTCATAAGCCCACAAATTTTTGCTCTGACCGTACTATTTCAGCCAATCCCGCACTGCCGTTTGTAAAACTAACTAACTGCTCGTTTGTAAAATCTGGCAATAATGTATTCCAAAAAAAATCAGTAATTGTCTGGATGTCTGCAAAATTATTTTTTTAAGCGTGATACTTAAATATTACAGAAGACTAATTTTTAAAATCCTTAGCAGTTGTTTAATACTAGTTTAGTTTTCAGAAACAACTGAGAAATGTTTGAGGTTAAAATTATACAGGATTGGAGGCAAAGGGGTTGGGAGCCAATTGTAATGTATTAGAATAGAATACATATGATATGACCGCAGATTAAAAAGAGAACGACAACAATTTCCCTATCCCCCTTTCAAAAGAACGACGTTCGACGGCGCCAGATTCGTTAGGATATTGTCGACAGTGTTGTCATTTCGTAAAATTAATTAGCAATTTTTAGAAGTGGTTTAAAATCATACATTTTATAAAACTTTTCATTTAAAAAAAATAATGCACTTAGCATTGAAAGAAATTGGTAAAAAAAATTAGTATTTGAGAATGGTTAAAGAGACTTTAGTATATTAGTAATAGGTATTTATTATTTTATAGAGCAAGACAACATAATTAATTTTATTTTTACTGGTTGGCAACATTTTCCGTCGCGTCTACTTGCATTGCCATCTGGGGTCTGGGTTTATACTGACTAGTATGTACAGTGTTGCCAGATAAGATAAAGCAGAAATCGTGAAATTCAATGACGAAAAATCGTAAGAAATCGTAAGGAGAGTGGAGATTACAAATTACTGAAAAATTTTGTATAAAAGGAAAACACAATGACAATGTGTAATACATTTATTAAACTTAATGTTACTTTACATTATACCAATTCAAATATTAAAACACTAAATAAACGAGTAGGTAACACAAATTTCAAAATGTTGGCCTCGTAATTTAGGAATAGGCACTACACATTATGCTTAGGCCTTAGAATCGTTTGAGTCAGATTATCCTTTTATCGATTATAATATGTCACTACTATCCAACTTTCAAATCATGTTGTTATTGATAGAAAAAAACATGACAATTTTGTCGCCAATTAAACTTTTCTAAAATAAAATACTTTCGGTGGTTTTGACTTATGTGAAATCTACGATACGAGTCGTTTTTTTTTTTAATATGCCATTGTTATTATTCACTAAAGGGACGGAGTTACTTATTAATTCAAATGCATATTTTATAATGATTTATTTAAAAATCGTCAGAATTGCTATCTTATTCGTTAGATCGTAAATCTGATTCTAAATCGTGTAATCTTACAAATAACCGTGAGATCTGGCATCACTGAGTGTGTGTATTGTCGCAGTGCGACCAAGGTATTTCCCCTCTTTTCCTGGGTCGGTAGAAAGGGAATCAGCCGCTGCACGTTTGCTGTCTGTTTTTATTTCGCTCAAGCCTTTGCCTATAAAATTGACATCTTATATCGCTAAGAAATTGGTTTGCCAGACGGTATATGTAAGTAACATTGTCGTCATCCCGTATAGTACAATGGTTAATATCCTCAAAAACACTATCTTTGCAATTAAATATTTCGAAACTGTATTGTTTGTAAATTTCATTCAGCACCATTCGATGCAGAATTATTTAAATAATAATCGGTATATATTTCAAAATCCTAGGAAAGAGCCTTGATACAGGTACCTTAAAAACAGTAATGAAAAATGTGATTCAAAAACACTTGTTTTTAATAAACTTAATGTTATACAAGTTGCGGCAGCATAACTCCTTTTTCAAAATTTAATAAAACGCATTTATGAATCAGAAAGTTTTAATTTGGTTTGTACAATTTTGGGTACATACCTAAATTTTGTTTTAATAGCTTTTAAAAGCAAATCACGTAGATGACGACTCCATTCCCCGATACATTGAGTAAACAGATTTCAGGCGCGCCAGCATAACTTTCTTTTTGATCAAGGGCGATTTGCAAGGGGCCGGCACGATCTCCCGATTTATCCGCTTATGATTTTTTTTATGAGGTTTTGAAATCCTGTGTTTATGTGAGTCGTCCAGGACCCTTCAAGATTTGAAGAACAACATCCAGAAAGATATTGCTAACATAACTCCTGCTATGCTTGAAAGAAGCATAAGAAGCGCCAGAAATCGGTTTACTCAATGTATCGAGAATGGGGGACACCACCTACGTGATTTGCTCTTCCAAGCTATGTTAAACAAAACTTTAGGTATGTACCAACATTGTCAAAATGAAATTAAAACTTTCTGATTCATACAATGCGTTTTATTAAGGATTTTATTTCAACCTATTTATTTTCGAATTATTCAAATCTAACCAGTTACAATCGAATAAAAATTGTATTTTTAATGAAAAATGTTGGTATTTTTGCCCATCAGAAAAGCATCATCCGAATGGGGATTTAGTACGTCATGAAAACCCTTTTTAATAATAAATGAAACCAGGCTAACTGTCAGCAAAAGATAAAACAGGGTGCCAACAAAAATCCTTTAATCTAAATAAAAAATATATGGAAAAAATTTAAAAGCAAAGTTTAGATGCCGAAAAAATTCTGTATACATTTTCTTTTATAAAAATATATTGTTAGAGAAAATGTAATTTAAAATGGTAAATCTATTTAAGAAAAAGATTTGGTAGGGATTTAGAGACCGAAAACAGAATGTAGGTTAATTGTAAAAGCGTTTGAAACAGAGGGGTTTAATAATGCGTATTTCAAAACGATTGTACATATATTGAAATCTCGCTGATTACTCTAGATACTTGGAGAAGCTTTTTAAAAAATTTTATAGTACAATAAAATCCATTAGTATTTTTTTTGGTCCTTAAATTTAAAAATATTATACGAAATTATCCACTAAAAACATATTTCGATTTTTTGTTTTTTTTTTCTCTTACAAGCGATCTGTGATCTCCCAGTTCATAGGGGTCTTATACCCCGGACCAGGTTCGAAGCATTGTATCAAAATTTTTGGCGAATACCCAACCACGCCTTCTTAGTCTATTAGCAAAGAAATTGTAAACACAAATCGTAATATACTAAATAATTATACTTTTATAATTATTTTTTTAAAAAAATTAATGATGAGTCTTCTTTCAGTTGTTTGCAAAGTAATGGAAAAATTGATTAATTCCCAAATCTTAATGTATCTGGAAAAACATAAGATCTTACATGATAGACAATATGGATTCCGTCACAGCTGATCTTCTTTCCTTTTTCTCACACAACTGGAACAAGTCCCTTGAGTTTCTTGGTGAATCGCAGATCGTTGCTCTTGACATATCCAAAGCTTTTGATCAGGTCTGGCATGATGGGCTTCTTAACAAACTTCCTTTTTACGGTCTTCCACCTAAGCTTTGCTCTTGGCTTTCCAGTTTCCTTTCTAATCGACGTATATCAGTTAGTGTAAATGGTCAAGCCTCCAGCTTCTACCAAATTAATGCTGGGGTGCCCCAGGGCTCAGTGCTGGCACCCACGCTGTTTCTTCTACACATTAACGATCTTCTCTCTTCCACAATCAATTCCATTCATAATTTTGCTGACGATAGTACCCTCCACTCTAGTATTTTATTTCTTAAGCCACCATGTAATTCTGATATGGAAAACAAGCGCAGGTCAATGCAGATCTCTTTCACAAGACCTCAAACTTATCTTGGATTAGGGCGCCAAAAATCTTGTTCAGTTTAATGCCTCGAAAACACAGTCATGTTCGCTGTGGCGAAAAATTCTGCCAATGCTTATCTCTTACATATGAGCGGCCAAGTTCTGCAGAACAAAGAGTCGTTTAATCTTCTCGGCGTTACCTTTCAGAATAACCTCAACTGGCACAAACACATTACATCCATAGCCTCGGCAGCTTCAAAAAGCTGGATTCCTCTTCCGAGCCAGAAAGTATTTCTCTTCTTCCAATCTCTACACTCTGTATGTATCCCAAATCAGATCCTCTTTAGAATATTGTTCTCATGTCTGGGAATGGCGTCCCCTAGAACACTTAACATTCTGGACTCCATTCAAAGAAGAGCCATTCGTCTTATTAATGATACAACGCTCACAGAAAGGCTTCCTCTTCTTGTCCACCGTCAAGCTGTAGGGGATCTCTTGCTCTTCTATAGGTATTTTTACGGCTTCTGCTTAGAGGAATTGGCCAGTATAATTCCTTCTCTGGCAGCTCCCAACATAGCAACACGTAGTGCAACTTTTATGCATCCTTTTACAGTTCAGTTAGAGAGGCCCCGAACTTCCCGCTTTCTTCGTTCCTTCATCCCTAGAGTGTCAAGACTAAGAAACCTGCTGCCCGCAGAAGTTTTTCCTTCTCCTCCCAATCTCCAAATATTTAAGTTCCGTGTGAACAAACTCCCTTTTACCACACTTAAGACACCCACGGTACGTTTGTACTTAGGCATCAGCCTTCGTGGACTGTCCCAAGATTAAAAAAAAAAGAAGTTTGGGTAGTTGCGCTTCCTGGACCTGGTCAAGAGCCTTAAATATGGCGGGAGCAATGATTTGGAATTTACCACTGAATTTTAAGAAACTTATTTTTTACCCTTAGTCAGTCCACAAAAGCTGAAGCCTAAGTACTAACGTACTTGTGCTTAAGTGTGGTGAAAAGTTCACACGGGACCTAAATCTTTGGATATTGGAAGGAGAAGGTAAACTTTCTGCGGGTAGTAGGTTTCATGGTTTGGACACTCTAGGGACGAAAAAACGAAGAAAGTAGACAGTTCAGGGCCTCTCTAGTTGGACTGTTAAGGGATGCATTAAAGTTGCACTAAGTGTTGCTCTGTTGGAAGTTGTCAAAGGAGGATCTGTACTGGCCAACTTTCCTGAGCAGAAACCGTCAAAATACCTATAGAAGAGCGACAGATTTCCTACGGCCCGTCGGTAGGCAAGAGGAGGAAGCTTTCGGTAAGCGTGGATCATTCCTCAGACATGAGGACAATATTTTAAAGAGGGTCTGATTTGGGATACATACAGAGTATACAGATGTCTTTCGGCCTCAAAATAGCAATCCAAGCTTTTTCGAAGATGCTGAGGCGTTGAATGTAATGTGTTTGTGACAGTTAGGGTTATTCTTAAAAGTTACACCGCCAAGATTAAATGACTCTTTGTTCCGCAGAACTTAGCCGCTCATATGTAACGAATGGGCATTGGCAGACTTTTTTCGCGATAGCGAAAATGACTGTGTTTTGGAGAAATTAAACTGGTCAAGATTTTTGGAGCCCCAATTCAAGATTAGTTTAAGGTTTTATGAAAGAGTTATCTGCATTGACCTACGCTTGGTTTTCAAATTGGGCTTATTGACTGGCTTGAGATATTAATTATTAGAGTGGAGGGTACTATCGTCAGCAAAACTATAAATGAAATTGATTGTAAAAGAAGGAAGATCTTTGATGTGAAGAAGAAACAGGGTGGGTGTCAGTACTGAGCCCTGTGGCACTCCAGCATTAATTTGGTAGAAGCTGGAAGATGATCATCTACAATAACTGATATACGTCGATTAAAAAGGAAACTGGAAAGCTAAGAACAAAGTTTAGGTGAAAGATCGTAGGAAGGAAGTTTGTTAAGGGAGCACAACATGCTAGACCTGATCAAGAGCTTTGGATATATCAAGAGCAACGATCTGGGATTCACCAAAAAACTTAAGGGACTTGTTCCAGCTGTGTGAAACTAAAGAAAGAGGATCAGCTGAGGATCTGTATTGTTCTAGTTAAGTGAAACTAATGAAAAAAGATCTGGTGTGGATCTTTTGACGACATCCGTACCGTTTATCAATCGAAGCAGGATTTTTGACCTAAATCAAAACTAAATCTTTGGCCATAATCTCAGTTTTGGTCAAAACCGAAACTGAAACCTATTTAGATATTTTCAAATTTTTATTGTATACTGAAACCTGGTGTTTTTGAGATAAATGCAGAAACTTAAATAAAAAAGAGACAATAATAAAAGTACATAACAAAAATAGTTATTTTAGTCATATTATAAAAATATTATTAATTTAACATGCACAAGCTGAACTTACCCCTGTAAGTTAACTTTTTCAAAAATCAACACGAAACTGGCCGAAACTGGCCCAAACCGAAACTGGATCCGAACCTTCGTCGGTTTCTAGTTTGTATTAGAGAAGGAGATTTTTAGATATTTTCTCGTAAACAGGTTGCAGACGCAAGGCTTTCCAGCTCTCCGAAAAAATGGTTGTGTAATAAAAAATCAATTAAAGGAAAATTAAGGTGCACGTTCAGAAGAACATTTTTTTTAATACGATTGCTGACGAGGTATTAGGCCGATAAAATTTCTCGGTGTCAATAACAAAAAATGCAGCTGATCTGCTTGACCTCAAATATAATTTCTTGGCTTCTAAAATAAAATTCAATAAACAGGTAATTAATTTAATATTCGTACTATCTTTAAAACACCAAAATACTATTAAATACTTTATAAACAAAAAAATCTTTTTAAAATCCTTTGTAACTATAACTAATTTAATCTAGATAAAACTTCCAGACCATTGTTAACAGGCATTTTATAATAATCACACAATAAACTTAAATGATTTTAATATTTTAACTTAGCAAATTTAATAAATTTTACATACCTTTCTATATTTTAAAAAACAATTTTTTATACTTATGAACGTTTATAGAAATCTGACATCAAAGCTTATTTTTTTTACTTAGCTTAAAAAAAACAGTATAGAATGTATAGATATTGTCAAGAGTAATTTTAGCCTAATAAATTCGATAATACAAACCAAGAAAGCATGATTTATTTTTTACGCCTCGCTTTTAATGACTCAAAATTTATTTGGTTACTTATGCCCCTCTTATGATCTTTCTTTAAAATTCTAAAAACAGAATATTTTCGAAGCGACTGCACAAAATAAAATGTTATTCTTGTACAGAAAATGAAATTAAAACTTTTTCTCGTAGAGTTTATATCGTAGTTTTCTCTTGATTAAAAAACTTCTGATGTTTTCAGCAACAAAAGCTTCCAATTTGGGGGTCGCCACAAAAAAAACAGCCGCAACGTGTTTACAAGAACCAAAAAGCATTTTACCAAAAGTTTTTCAATTTTTATTTATTTATTCCTGATTTATTTTAAATCGAAAAGGCAAAACCTGCAAAGTGGAAAGTTTTTGATTAAATTAAAGCCCCAAAATGTTTGGCATGTTTAATTCTCTAATATTTAAACACATTATGGAATTGAACTTATTTAAAGGGAACCTAAAAGACTTTGATCTTTTTAATTAATGTTTTCTGCAAGGTAATTAATTTTAATTTGATTGGCAAATTTTTAGTAAATAAAATTAAAAGTTAAAGTAAATATTTTTAATAACATAAGTCCAAGCTAGTTTAATAGTACTAATATGAATTCAATTCACTTGATTTAGGAATATATAAGGTGACTTAAATTTTAGATATCCTTAAAATTTTAAGGGTACATTGACCTTAAATAACTTGGCCTTGGTTTCATCTTAAGCACGTCATACTGAAGAAAAAAAAATGAAGCAAAATCATACTTGGGCAAAAAAATAGTAAAAATGATATTTAAACGTTAATCTGGCACCAGCGCATCACGCTAAGACCTATATGGAAAAAGTGTAATATCCTTTAATAGCAGAAATACCGGGGAAAAAAGTCCTAATTCTTCTTGCAGTGGACTTTACAACTGCGATAAAGGAAACAACATGATAAATTCCTGAGTTGTAACCAGGCTTATAGCTAGGGAGGGGGCAGGGAGGCGCCAAAAAGTACGTCGCTGCTTGTCAGTGCAGCCAGTTGGTGGGGAAAAAGTGCGTCCCTCCAGAGACGCACACAATGTGATTGGGACACCAAAAGGAGCCGAGCGATGTCAGTCTTCCCCCAGGTTAAGGAGTAGTTTGCTCCTACCACACGACGCGGAGGTTTAACGCACACAACGCTTGCCTATAATTTTTTAAAATATATTTAAATTTTTTAAAATTTTAAAATTTTTAAAAAAATTTTTAATTTTAAAAGTTGTTTTGCTAAACCTAAGAAAGTTTTTTTTTTTGGGCAAAAATGGGAAAAAAAAATTTTTTTAACCACAAAAACTCAAAAAGGGGTATTAATTTGCCTCGTGGAAATTTTCACTGATTTTTTTGTCCCCCCTTTTAAAAAGATACTTTTAAACTGTTGCATAACTTACTTAAATTTATTGGTGAAAAAAAAAATTCCTAAAGTAAAACCCTGTGAAAAAAGGAAAGGGGAAATTCAAAAATTTTTTTTCTTTTGGTTTTTCGAGTTTTCAGGTAAAAATTTTTAAAACTTAAAAAAAAAATATCTTAGATGTGTTGGTAATTTCTAGCTAAATTTTCCGGGTCTTCAATGGCAGCGTAATTAAAAAAAAATCCCTTCATGAATAAAAATGAGTCAAAATTTTTGGGGGAGTTTCACACTTTTCGTCACTTTAGAAAATTTTTGTTGATTTTGCCTAAAATCTACTAGTATCCAAAATTTTATCAACGGTGGGATTAGAAAAAACCTTTAACGACTGGACTATATGTTTTCTTTAAAAAAAAGGTAAAATGATCCCTTAATAACTTTTTCCTATATCCTATATACATATTCTTATAAAACACGTCAATCTAGCCCCATTTATGGCCCCCTAATTCTTTTTTTTAGCAATACCAGTTGGCCATTCAGAAAAAAAAAATTTTTTAAAATCGTTTTTTTTAGCGGAAAACGTGTCGCAGTTACGTTGTTATCACCGATTTAGGATAATAAAACTCTAAAACTTCTTTAGGGTTTAAAAAGAATATCCCAAGATGGTTTAGAAGTTGACTATATTTTTTTGTTAAAACCCGGAAATATTGCTGCTGGTTTGGTTTAAAAAAAATTTTTTAAATAAGTGAATACATTACCACTTATTTAAAAGGTTTTTTTTCTTCTCATTCAAAATAATTATCTTGGGAAAACATTTTTTTCCCTTTAAATAATGTTTGTTTTTTATTTTATTAAAAATAAAATTTAAATCATTTAATTTTTTTATAATAAAATTTTTTTTAAAATTTTTAAAAAAAAGTACAATTTAAGCCCAAATATTTGTCAAAAATCTCTTCTTTTGAGAAAAATTTCTGTCAAACTTCTCCGTTTAAAGGACCCCAAAATCCTTTTGGAAAATGGGTTTCGGCCAATTTTTTTTTCAAAAAATTTTTAAGGGTAATTAAAATTTTAATTGGGGATTATCTATAAATTTTAAAAAAAAAAAAAAAAGGGGCCCAGGTAAATTTTTAAATTCAAAGTTCTTAAAAGGGGTAGTACCGAATATTTCGGGTTTGGGAAAAATGGGTAAAACGGGGAAGTTTAAAGGGACTGCAAAACGTCGTGACGTCACATCTATATAAATTCAGATTGTTTACTATCGATTTTTTTTTTTCCAGTTTGTGTGGTAATCTCAAATTCTGTATTTTGTTTTTTTTTGGCGTTTTTTTTCATTCTTAGGTTTGAAGGATTTGTAAGGCTTCCACAAACAATTTCCCCTTTGTGAATATGTTTATGGGGGAAAAATTTTAAAAATTTAAAAATTGGAAATCAAAGGTGAAACATTGTATTTTTTTTTGTGTTGAATAAAATAAAAATTTTTTTAATCCTTGATGTTTAAATCAAATTAAAAAATATATTTATGTGGTTTTTTTGTTTTTTTAATTATAACCTTATTTTAAATTACATTAAGGTGGTTTTTAGAATAGAAAAATTAAATTTTTTTTTTTGGATATCACATCCGCCCCCCGTTTTTTTGCATACCCCTCGGGCACACATAAAAAAATTTTGTTTGGGGTACTCAAATTCTATTAAAAGGGTACAAAACACCATTTAATTGGAACATACAATTCCCATTAAAACAGCAGTGAATTTTTTTGATACTAACACAACTTTTTTTTTTGTAGCCACGTAAATAACCCGTAAAAAAAAAACCTCGCTTAAAAGGGACAATATATTAGAAACACAAATAACGTTTTTTATATGCGCTGTGACGTCAGACAGCAGTGACCTTCGGAAAGTTTTGGCGATAATTTTGGCTTTTTTAAAGGGCAGTTTTGCTTGAAATATTTTTTTAATTTTTTTTTTATTTATATGCATATATGCTATCATTTTATAGGTTTTCCCAAAAACGTTAATATACCCAATTTGCACGAAATCTTATTTTGGGGGTGTTGGGGTTGTTATTGGGCTTTGCGCTCTTTGAAACTTTTGATCAGCGTATTAAGAACTAACAATATTAAAATTTTAAAAAAAAAATGGCTGTAGCCCATTTTCCATTATGACTCTGTGTGTGGGTTATTTCTATTGACCAATACGTTACGCGCATATTTTGTTGATAATTTTTCAAGATAGTTAAAGTAGATAAATAAGAAAAAAAGACAATATATGATAGTTTTATATTAAAACGACAAATCCATTTAAATGGGGTTAAAGTTAAAAAAACTCAAAAAATTCAACGGATAATTAGTTTAAAGATTCAAAGCCCACAAAATATTTTTGCAATATATTAAAAAAAACTGGTTTAAAAAAATAATCATCTGGTTAGACAAAATTCAGTCAAGAAGAAGGCAAGGCGAATAAAAAAAATAGTTTCAATTAAATCCTGATTTAAATTTTAAAAATCAAGTGTTTTAAATTATAATTTTAATGAAATTTTAATAAATTCCCCCCCTGACAAAAGACAAACAAATATATCCCTGAAATTAAGACAATTTATATTATTCCATCCTTGAAACCCTACAAACTTAAGAATAATATATAAGCTATCCGTTATTAAATTTTAGTATTTTATTTCAACATATTGGAAAAAAAATCAGATCTATAAGCCTTCTTATCCCAAAGTTTTTTCATAAAAAGGGTCTCAAACGCCTAAAACAACATTAACCATTTATTTAATCCACTTTTATTTGAATAACCTCGATTTTCCCTATCTTCTCACCCTATTTCAATTTAATTTTGTTCCAGGTAAATATGGTATCAATGTTTTCCCGCAGTTCATCAGGAAAATGAGGAAAAAAAGCGGCGTAAAGCAATCGAGCTTATCAAGATGGCCTGGAAAACCTGAAAAGCCGGTATTTTATCGTACTTTATCCTTTTCTATCCCGTAGTCCTTTTTTGTTTAAGAACGCATCGGCGTTCTTTGAAACCTTATCTAAATAGTAATCAATACTGTTATTTTGTGTCTTTTTTTTTCCTTTTAGTTCTGATTAGGCCTTAATGGGTCCACCTTTGGATAAACTAAGTAGATAGGATTTTTTAAATGAATGCCATTTAGCTGTTAAATATAGAAAGAGTTTTATTTTTAAAGAAAGAAGGTAGTATTTTGTTTCAGTTAATGATGTAGTCGAGTATTTTTATATCATTACAATACATGGTGATTCCTAAGTTGAGGTTTTCTTTAACTGCCTATAAAACTCGTTAAAATAAGCAACTTTCTCCAATAATTTTTTTTCAAAAACCCAAAAATAACAAAGCTACGTAAATTTATTTAAAGGTGTGTCTAGTTCGGGCCTGGGCATAAAAAGATAGTTTATTTCTTATTTACGTTTGTTTTTTGTCTTGTTAATCACGCATTATGACTCAGTCGTATTGCTTTAAACGGACGGGCGAATTAATTTTTAATTTTAAAATTTTTTATCACGATTGCACAATTGCACAACCCAAAAACAAAATACGTGGATATGTTTCTTATTTATAGAGAGTGTCGTTAATCTGCGACCGCTCGCTGCTTCGAGATTGTACGCGCGACGGTCTCTCTTGCGGGCTTATTCTGGACCCAAGTACTCGGGTGATTGCAAGTGAGGTCGGTTTAAGTCAAAAAAAGTGTGGACAACATTGCGGAAAAATCACGTCCAACGTGTCCAAGCACTACAGCCAGAAGACTTCCTGGACGGTGACAACTTACTTTAGACAGGACCGTATTCAAAACACTAACGGCCGAGTGATGATCGCGTTGTTAAATTTAGCAATGGACTTAGCAATTGTTAAAAGTTAACAACGGTTTAGAATGTTTAACAAAATGACAGATTTTGACAGGTTGCCTACTAAAATCATTGAATAACACTGACAATGACGTTTTGTTAAACACTCTAAACCGTTGTTAACTTTTAAAAATCTTTTTAATTTTAAAATGCATCCCTGGGGTATTTTAAAATCCTTATTTTTCAGTATTTTGAAAAAAGTTATTTAAAAAAGTTGTTTATTTTAATGAGTTCTATATACAGTTAAAAAAAAGCGTCAAGTTAGCAAACACCCTGTATAGTTAGCAAACGATCAACCCGAAATGATGTGGCAGTTCTGTGCTACTTGAGTCACCATTTTGATAAAAACGGTTAGTTATCATTCTAGGTGAGTGTTGCAGAAACACATCTAGCAACATGAAAGCTATTTTACCATAACATTCCTTTTTAAACTTTTATAAAATAATAAAAATCTTTTTTAATTAGAAAATTTTTAAATAATCTTGACGACTTTGCTCTACTAATCTATAAGTAGCTAAATAAACAAAGCAAGTCGTTGAATTTTGTTGCAACCAAGCACGCCGCGACGGTAAGAAATCGTAGCGCATCCAATCAGAACTTGTGATTTCGCGCGCCAGAAAACAGCCTCTTGAGATTATTTACCGACAAAGAGAGAGTGAGAACCCCGCGCGCCACGGGAAGATGTTCAATAGAACAATTGGCCTGGTCAATTAAGCTTTTTGAAAGTTTTTCTGTTTCTTATGATATAAACAAAAAAATTCTCTTGCATTCTGTGCACATTGCCAAAATGTTTTTTTAAGTATTTAATAGAAAAATAGTACTATTTCTATGGTGTACATTTTCCTCATCTAGTAAAGCTATTCTAAAAATGTCTCTTTGTCAATTGTAACTTGACACATTCTACGTAAGGTTCAAAGGTAACCAGAAATAAAGTGTAATGAAAGTGACTTGAAAAACTATAGTGGTGATAACAAAAGTGATTGGTAAATGATATATTATAAAAATAGCTAAATAGTAAAGATAACATCTAAGCCTTTTGAAAATATAATTTGTCAATAAATTATACCACGTGTCACAGGAGTGACAAGTAATAGGGATGCCCCAAAAACTGTAAATAATTTCGAAATTAGGCTTAAAATGTTTTGATTTCTCTCTTGTGTTATAAAACATTTGCTATTTGTGCTGTAACGTCGTTGTATTTTTACGCTTAACGGACTCCGCAGTCGGGAAGGGAATTCGGGTTTTTAAGTGAAATACATAATTTCTTTTACCAAATTCAAGTTAATTTTTGCACCAAAGTTAAGGGTAAATTTTTTTTTTTTTTTGTAATTTTTTTTCCTTTTTTTTTTTTTTCTTTCCCAAACTTTTTGGTAAATTTTTTAAAAGCCCTTTTTTAAATTTTTAGGAAAATTTTTTTTAAAAAAAATTTTTTTTTTGGAAATTTGTTATTTTAAAGGGTTTTTTTTAAGAAATTTTTTTTTTAAATTTTTTTTTTAAAAAAAGATTTTTTTTTAAAAAAAAACCCTAAAGGACCAAATTTTGTTTTTTTTCCAAAAAGGGGGCCCCTATTAAAGGGGCCCCCTATTTAAAAATTGTAATTTTTTCCAAAAAAATTTCTTTTAAAAAAAAAAAAAATTTTCTTTTTTTTGGGGTTTTTTTTAAATTAAAAAGGTTTTAAAAAAAACTTGGGAATTTTTTCCTAAAAAATTTTTTTCAAAAAGGGTTAAAAAAATTTTAATTTTTCTTTTAAAAGAAATTTTTTTTGAAAAAAAAAATAATATTTTGGGGTTAAAAAAAATTTAAAGGTTTTTAAAAAAAAAACTTGAGTTTGGCTTTGGAAAAAAAGGGGGGGGCCCCTTTGGGGGGCAAAAAAAAAAAAAAAAATAAATAGATTAGTATAGTAAAAATAAAAAGTTTAAGTTAAAATTCATTTTTTATATAACCCTTAAATTAAAAAAATTAAAAAATAAGTTTATTCATTTTAAAAAAAAATTTTAGAGGTTAATAATAAAATAAATAAAAATAATTTTTTTAAATTTTAAATTTAATAAAAAAAAAATTAAAAAATTAATTTATTAAAAAAGTTTTTTAGGAAAGGGAAAAAAACAAAATTTTTTAAAAAAAAAACCCCCCAAATGGGGTTTTTATAAAGGGGGCTCAAAAACCCAAAAAATAAAAAATTCAAAAAACTTATAAATTTTTTCAATTTTTAAACCCAAGAATAAAAAAATGCAAATTTTAGCAAAAACAAATAAAAAATTTGTTTTAAAAAGTTTCTTTTTTAAAATTTAAAAAGAAAAATTTGGAAAAAATTTTTTCAAACCCTTTTTTTTTTTTTAAAAATTTTTTTGGAAAATTTAATATATTTTATTATATTATTAATAATTAATTAATAAAATTAATATAATTATTAAATTATTATATTATTTTTTAACTCAATTAAAATGGACTGAAAAATTTTCTTTTAAAAAACCTAAAAAAAAGGGACCAAAAAAAAAATTAAAATTTTAAGAAAAAAGGGTTTATTTAACTGCCCAAAAAAATCAAAATTTTTTACGGGCCATGACAAAATAAAAAAAGTGGTCAAAAAATTTTTAAAATTCATAACAATTTCAAAAATTTTAAATGGTAAAAATTTTTAGGAATAAATGATTTATTTTTGAAAAATTTTTCCACCTTTCTAAAATTTGACTTTTGGGCATATTTAAATTTTTTTTTAAATGAAAAAAAATTACCTTTTTTAAATTTCATTCAATTAAAAAACCCCGTAGAGTAAAAGCTTTACCAATCAATTTTTTTTCAAACATTGATTTTACTGTAATAAAATTTTTTTTTTTAAGGTTAAACTTTTAAAAATTAAATTGAAAAACCTTTATTAACAGGGTGTTAAAAAAATTTTCTATTATTTGTCAAGTATTCGGCCTCCAAAACTTAATAACCAAAAAAAGGGGGTTTTAAAAGGGTTTTTTTTAAAATAATTTATTTAAAATTTTTTTTAAAAAAATAATTAAATTAAAATATTAAAATTTTTTAAAAAAATTTTTTTTAAAAAGTGTTTTTGGAAATTGAGGGAAAATTTTTTAAAAAAATTTTGAAAAATTTTGTTTAATATTTTTTTTTTAAATCAAAAAAAAAAAAACCGAAATTTTCCAAATATTTTTTTTTAAAAAAACCCTGTTTTTTTTTTTTTTTTTTTTTTTTTTTTTTTTTTTTTTTAAAAAATAGGAAAAAAAATTTTCCAAAATTAAATTTGGCTTTTAACGATACAATGCCCAATTTTTTTAAACAATTTATCCTTTTTTAATTTTTAAATGGGCTTCAAATATTTTCCCCCATAACTTTAGGTCTCCAAAAAATTTTAAATCAAATAAGGACATCAAAAGCCATAAACTTTAAAGGACTATTTTATCCAAAAAGGTCCTGCCAAATAGATTTCCTTCGCCTTTTACCATTCGTAATAGACCGAAACTCAGCTGTCGAACGTAAAAATACGAAATTCCCTAAAAGCTATCCGTCTAAACCATTGTTACACCTACCCAATAGTCGGAAAGACGTAAAAGTCCTTTTATTTCTTCCATTCAACTAGGGTTAGATTTACGGGTTTTCTTGAGAAAAAGTAAGCGAGCATTGATCCTTTACGATACTACGCTAAACATACCGACACAAAAACTGTTTGAAATAACAAGATTTAGCACAAAGTAGCTTTTTATCAATTTAAAAATAATTTAATTTACATAGTGGCGCAATCACAATGAAGCTATTTCTAACAAATAACTTTTCTTTTTTAAAAACCCTCGGACCCTCGATTTTTTTTTAAGGGGATAATTACTACTTGTCATTTTTATTCCTGCAACCCTTTAGAAGAAGGTGACACATCTTTCAAAATCATAAATGAAAAGTGTGGTTAAATGATACCTTATTTTAAAGTTCTTTTAATTCCCTTTACGACGATAACTAACATAAGGTACAGGGTTTTCATTTATATTTTGACACCCACTTACAACGATAACTAAAGGATATAAAAAACTTTTTGCATAAAGGTTTTATAGTTTTTTATTTATTTATTAATAACAAAAACAAATGAATAGGTGAACTTTTTTTAATGGAACCCCGTATATTTTTATTTAGAATGAAAGATTTATCCATCCTGTTCTTAAAAATATATAGATTGCTGGCTTGTTTTTGGCCATTTTAAAAATATTTAGGTTCTTAATTAAAAATCCAATTGATAGTAAAAATCTGTATTGTTTTGGATAAACGATTTGATTTGTTAATACGTTTTTTTACCTCGGTATCTAAACGAGAAATGGTTTTTGGATAGGAAGGTATGACACTCTTGGATGCCTCCCAATAACCCCGATTTAAATCCTCTGGATCTATTTTTGTGGGGTTAATTAAAAAATGAAAATATATTACTTAAGTGCACTAAAAATACTAAAAGTTACGTTAAAAATTTGTATTTTTTTAGATTTCTCAAGTTTATAATAAATTATTTGTTTTCGAAAGTAATGTTGATATTTACTATCAATTAAATTTTTAATGAAAAACTAAAATATTTTCAAAACGACTAAACGAAATGTCAGCAAAATATATATTTTTTTAAAGGGGATGGATAGACCTTTCATTCTAAATAAAAATATACAGGGTATTCTATTTTTAAAAAATTTATATTATTTATCTTATTTTTTATAATTTTGGATGTTTGATGTTTTTTTCGTTATGCTAAAAGATAAAAAATGAAAAACTATGAAACTTATATGCAAGAAGATTGTTTCTATCCTTATCATTGTAAGTGGGTGTCAAAATATAAATGAAAACGCTATACTTTAAGTTAATAGTTTAAACATTTTTTTGATTGAAAGTTAAAGATTTATTGAAAGTAGTTATTGTATAACAAATGACTAAAGGTCTCTTAGCACATAAATTTGAACATGTAGCGTAAAATATTACGGAGGAAGCACCATAAAAAAAAATTAAAAAAATTTGCTTATGTGCATTTTACCCTTGCTGTTAATTACAAACGATATATGTATCCCATGGTAGTTTTTTCTTCAAACACAACTCCTGTGTCAGAATTGCGCTTCCACATTACGGAAACTTTCTAATCTTAAGAAACAGATTATAAATACCAAAAATTCTCAAAAAAATACCAGCAAAATAAAAAAGTTGTTTTTTATTTTTCAAATTAATATTTACTTAAAAATGACCATAAAAAGTAAAAATTTACCCTCAGAATTTCTGTGACGTTTTCTCCTAATCTTAAAAAATCATCATTTGCCAAAAATCGACAGATTTACGATAAATTTAAAGTACGGAGGTTTTAGGGGTCGCTGATTAAAAATCATTTGATTTTTAAAAATTTTGTCCTCCATCCTGAATTTGTAAATCAGACTTCGGATTTGTGTTCAGCAACCGCCAAAACCCTCAGTGTAAATTGGTTGATTTTGGAAAATAATGATTTCTTTGAGATTAGGAAAAATCGTGATGTAACACAATAATTTTGAGGGTAGATTTTTAATTGATCATGGTCTTTTGTAAATAAATATACATTTGGAAAACAAAAATAGTAGTTTTCCTAACAAGTGCGGAAAGTGATACTTTCCAACACGCGATTGCCGTTGCCCGAACGACGCGTAGCAGAGTTCGAGCAAGCACACGAGTGCAGGAAAGACACAAGTTAAGAACATTATTTTTTCTACGATCCCTTTAAGAAAAACATTAACTGTTAAACATTTAATGTTGTAACATAATTTACGCAAGCCCAGAAACACGAAATTTTTTTGGGTTGGTATTAATCTAGAAATTTTATATTAAATGTCAAATGTCTTTAACATAATGACATTACAGTTTGACCATTCTTTATGTTCTGACAAGGTTTTGACTGTTTTTCGTGCGTGGTTTGTTATATTTTTGTATTTTTATTTATTATGGGAATAATACATTAATCAAATAGAAAAAAATGTAAAGCAAGAAGTTGACAGCTCGGTCTAAGAAAATTTTAAGTTTGGTTACACTGCTCGCGCATGCTCATTTTCGTAATTATTTAATTTAACTTTAAAAAGATACTAACTTCTTAAATAAAAGTTAAAGTAAAAGTTTTCTCAAAGTGTGTATAAACGCGCTTATTTATTGGTGTGCAATGATCTTACACTAAAGTTAAATTAAAGTTAAATTAAATTTAACGTTGTGTGCATAAACCTCTTTTTTTTCATGCTTTTGCTTTACTTCTTGCACCAATTTAAAAAGTGGGTGTATTGCTGCTTGCATCTTTCTTTTGATGTACTTGGTAATAGTTTCATATTCACCTCATTGGCAGACCTTACAATATCTTTAGGAAGCTCTTTGTCGAAATAATCCATTATTTGACTTGTTAAAAACCTTTAAGTCTTGGAAATATTTTGACAAACTTTAACGGTTTGAAACATTACTTTTGGTGCCATGGAAATATACAGAACAAAATCTGGTTTGATTTTTATTTGATTTATTATTTTAAAAATTGTACAGAAACTTCAAAATAATTTTCAAAGAAAAATTTCAAAAAAATACGACATGGTAGATTAAATATAAGCATCCAAATTGGTGGGCAAATTGTTAGTAAGAAGTGATCCAATTTATTATTTAGCCAATTCGTTACAGTATTAGGTCTAAATATAAATACCTACTTATACTTTCCCACACTAGTGCGGAAAAAATTACTTTCACGCACTAGTGCGGGAAAGTAACACTTTCCGAACTAAACTACGTGCACGAAAATACACAAATAGGTACGGTCGTAAAAACACAAATCTTCGGTATTTTTCCTGTTATTTCTTCGTCAATTTTTGGTATATTAGTCCAGTCTTTTGGGGTTAGGAGGTTTTTGTGATGTAAAAGCTCAAATTTGATACCGGATTCGTGTTCCGGAGAAAAAAATACTTCGGGACACATCGTATGTAAATTACAGACCACTTTTCCTTTATTTGTATATTTTTTTCTTTTTTACAATGAAAATCGGTTAACTTTACGAATACTTTGGTAGCATCAAATATTGTAACTTTACTAAAGTTAGCGTTGTTTTTGCTTTTCTAATCCATTAAAAGCACAATAAACACAAACCCACCCGAAACACCAATCATAAAATCTCCTCTCGACGCCAGTAAACTTACAAATGTGTACCAAAAACATCCGAAGACAAGTTTATGTTTCCAATTAAGTTATGGAGGGTGGTAAATCCGAAGTGTTTTCATAAGCCACTCTCCGGAGGTGCATAATATAAATGCAATAAACATTTTCGGCTTCTTACATCTTGTGTTTTGACTTGAAAAACACAAATTAGTCATCGCCTGAAACAGTTTTAACAGTTTTAAAGTGGAGTTTTTTCATGTATTTATAGACGGTATTCTTGTTAAGAAGTTAAAGAGGTTTTCCCCTTATACAAGGGGCAATATTTATACTTTGAGCCTAAAGCCCGTGTGACACGGTCACATTTTTGGTAACATTGCGCTTAAAAACATTATTAAAAAATTTTACCCGTTGCATACACATATTTTTGTCTTCAAATTTGCTATCATATTTTTATCTTAAATACGCGAGTAAAATTGCGCAAAACAAATGTTTTTTTTTCTCAAAGGAAGTACACCCTTAAAAATCGTTAAAAAATTAGTCGTTATTTTTAAAGTTTAAGTTCAAGTTTTAATATATTTTTTGCTACTTTTAACTTGTTCTATAAATGTCTTGGTCTCGGGAAGATTTATTCTTGTTTCGTACACTTCAAATTTTTTCCCCAAATATTCTTATTTCGTACACAAAATTAATTATGTATTCAGTTTTCGACATCTCGTTTCGTACACCAAGAACAAAAAGTGGTCCAAAAATTCTTGGAATATATTTATTAAAGAGAAATAATTAAATTTAAAGCCGCTCTAACGAACCAGAATTAACCATGACCGACCAGAACTGAGGGCTATTGCATTTGTCTTAATTATCCCTACGTAAAATTTATCAATAAAATTTTAATAACTTTCAATATCACGTCTGAAACATAATTGGGAAAAGTAAAAAGCCGCTTTTATATACTTACCAGAACTAACCATGATCGTAAGTAGCTAAAAGGTTTGATTTTTACTGGCGGCCATCTTTGCTTTTTATAATGTGCCGCTTCCCGCACGTGTCTGTAAAAATAGTCCCTATAAAAAGAAAAGGCGGCCGCCAGTAAAAATTAAACCTTTTTAGCTGCTTTTTATGTTTTTTTTCTTTTCAAAAAACACCGAATTTTCATTCTATCACTGATCCAACTATACTCATTAAGTCAAATTAAAATTTGCGTCACGATATTCTCGCGATAACTCCCTAAATAAAATTTATTACAGGGCAAGGTAGTAAAAAGACGATTTTGGAGTTTTTAATGCGGCTGTTAAAGTACTTGAATGACTGTTAGACGAAACAAATATTGGAGTGAAAATTAAGGTCTGAAATGACTGTAATGAAATATAGAGAATAAAAGTTGTGGTTTATGTGGTTTTTGAATTTTATTATTGAACTTTTCTAACGCAGTAACACAAAATATAAAAGAAATTTAAATCGTTTTATTACTTTTTAAACATTAATTGGAAGTTCCAAGTAAGAAATATAATTTATCGAAGATCCTTTATTTCGCAGTAACATATACAAAATCATTCATTAATAGCCGTTATTAATGCATGATTTTCTATAAATAAACGATTATAGTATACGCAACTTAAAATACAGAAAACAAACATTAACGGACCACTACGGAACGCGAATTTTCTCTGTCCCTTAGTATCAACGGGTATTTTACTCTGGGAAAAAGAAGTATAAACAAATTAAAAAAATGTAAATAAATCATAATAAATATAGATAAAAAAATGAGTTCATGAAATTTGTCAAAAAAAAAACAAAAAAGAAAATTGCTACTTTGTATCCTGATTTGGAAAACTATTGGGATATTTTTTTTTAAATTCAGAATGTGTTACTTAAACTTTTGAGAGCTTTTATCTTTACTACAGAATGTTTTATCAAGAGAAAATAGTACATTTAGGAACAGTATAGCAACCGAAGAACCTTTAGTAGTAACCAATATTGCGGTAATTTTAACAATTTGTCCATTTTGAATGGAAAAATCAGTTTTGTCTTTCGCAGTGTAGTTAAAACCAACCCGAATTGTTCACCTCACCACGGCCTGCCATAAAGTATCGACAAAAGTATACTCTTTCGCACATGTCAAAATAAAATCGCGTTCCGTAATGGCCCGTTCCGTAGCCAGCCGGAGCGGATGAAATCAAAATACATCCTAAAAAAATTCAAAAAAAATTAATTTTCACAATTTAATAATAAAACCATCGTCAAAAAATGTTATATTTGGTTAGTAGGGTTGTAGGCAAATAACCACCAAAATATCTTATGGGATTCGCTGAAGATTATACTAAAGGTATTTTAACATTACACAGGAGCTCATTTTAATAATAATTGCTGGGATTTTCATTAACTGCTATATTGATGAATCTGATGCAGCTCTGAAAATAAATAAAATAGAATGGAAAATTCGTCATATTATCCCAGGTGATGATCACATGTTAAAAATTATGTCACGCATCAATAAAGGTGGAAACAATGCAAATATTTAAATGTCATACAAAAATTGGGATTGAGGTGTTTGAGCTGTTAGGACTAGAACGAGTTTAGAAAAACCTCGATACATTTTAATTTTTTTCGAAATAACGGCAATATTGACAAGAAAAAAAAATGCGACTAAATTCACGTCTGTCAATGTAACCTCAACCATATATCCCTATGAAAGATAAAATTTTGATTTAAAAAAAAATTGGGGCAGCCTACTTCATCTATAAAAATTTCCAAAGCAGTTATTATGGTCGTGAAATAAACTACCCCATAATGGACTTGACCGAGTGATTGGCAAACCCAACTACTTAGTTAGTTAATATTATTTTTAGTTTTACCAAAAAATGTTTTAATTTTATTATCTTTAGGCCCTTTAAATTTGCGTTACAAACTAAAATCCCGATTTCTGCCGGCTCACCAAGAAATCTCAATTTCTATTCAATTGTTTCTTGGGATTCGTTAAGATCCCGCAGGACATAGTCCCTAGGGTATTTCCATGGTATTACCCTTTGAGCACAGCGTCAAATTTAAATTTTTTAAAGTTTATAATAGGTTTAAAGGCTTACTTGTTATTGTGTGTGACTTTTATAATATGGGTAAAATGTAAAAAAAGGTAAGTTTCAAAATTAATCCTAAGTTAGAAAAGATAATAGATAAAAAATTGACAGGATTACCTTAAAGCAATTTTTGCCTACACAAATGGCGTAAAAATTGCTTTAAAATTAGATTATTAGTAAAATATAAATAAAAATATGACACATAATTTATATTTGCTATTATTTATGGATTTTCCATAAACAACCTGTCAACTTTAATAGCTTTTATCATGGCAACTAGTCGAGCGATTAACCATTTTGACATAATAAAAGAAGCGGTATTTTAAGTACTTTTAAACGATACTTTTGTGCATACAAAGGATATTAAAAATTCTAGGGAGCAAAAAATTATTTATGACTTTAAACAATATTGCTGAGGGAGCACAAAATGATCTGATTTAATTTTTTTTAAAGCAACGAAAAGCTTGAGATCTTTAGTATATATGTAAAAAAATATTCGATATTTATGTCCCATATTCTGGAGACCACTTAATAATTAATTGCAAAATTACTAAACTCTTTTTTATTAAAATCTGGTATGATGTTTCATCACATGAGGTTTTTTTTAGCCAAATATGGAGGTCCTCAGAGAAATTCAAAGAATCCAAAAAATCAATAAATAAAATGTCTTTTGCCTTTTGTTTTGTTTATTGCTATTTTGCACCGACGCAATTTCTAACTTATTCTATCTTGCAGGAAATTTAATTACGAAACTTTTTCTTATTACAATTTTTCTTAATTTTATGCATTTCTTAAACCAAATATCATGTGAAATAATTATGTTATTGAGTTATCGAAACTTTTTTCAAAATATTCTACTTTTTGCAGCATTGGAAAATATATCTGAAATTTAAATATTCAATAATTTAATTTTCCCAGAGTTAATTTAATTTTAAAGGCTTTAATTTTTTTTTTGTTTTTTAACTTCGATTTTTTTCCTTAATGTTTATTAAAAATAAAACAATTTGAAAGATTTTTAAAAATATTAATTTTTCTTTAAAATTTGCAAAATATACAAATTAATTTTTTTTAAGTGTTAAATATTTTTATTTCTAAAGTTTAGTAAATATAAAATAATAAAAAATAATAAAAAATATCAATATTTTGATTAATTTTTTTCCGAAAAATTCAAAAATTGATATTTAAAAAAATATAATTTTGAAATTATTTGTCTTTACACGTAGAAAGAATATAACCCAAATCACTGAAAATTGCCAAACTTAAATGGATTCTTTTTATTGACGAAAATATCCATTTTTTATCTTTAAAATAAAAATAAACTAGAATAAAATGAAAAAATAACAATATCTCTATTTTTTTATATTTTATATCCAAAAATAGATGAAGCCGCGATTTTAAACAATTACCCTTATTTCTATACTACTATAAATAGAGATTTTTAAAGAAAAAATTACGTTTATATTTGATCCAACCTCGTAAGACTCTGACAAATAGCACAGTTAATTTGACAAATCTTTCCTTTTAAGGAGTGCATAAGGTCTAGACAGATTGCACCTAAAACAGAAAAATAGACACGTGTATACCGTACAGTAAATCCAAAAAGGAAACTCAAGATTTAGAGGCTTGCAACGATGTTAGATCCGAAACGCGCGGATTACCGACCAACTGCCGCCTTGGGAGCGATTTTATTCACAACAACACATGCTAACGGATCTATCTTATCTATCGTAGGTCCCCTTTATGTAATGTTGAAATAAATGAATAAACAATACACTTTATTTAAATTATAAAATTTTTCGTCCTAAACATAAAAAAAATATTTTAAATAACATTTAAACCACATATTAAATTATTTGTTAATTTTTAAAAAATACTGAAAGGTGAACCAGATTTTTTAGAACAATTTTAGGCAGGTAATAAAGTATCTTTTTTATCAAAAAATATACAGGGTAGAAAAAGTATAATGCTCTCTATTTTAATTGGCAATGGTGGAGCTCAAAATAAATCAAAACGTTTATATGACATATGTGTCAAAACTTGACAGTTTTTTGTCTAAACGCTTATTAGTAGATTCATTTGCTAATAAAATAAACTAAATTTTAAATATTTTAATCTATAAATAAGAAAATAATAATAATTTTTTCTCAGTTAAAAACTTGAAAAACAATTGGCAACAGCGCTATCCAAAATCCTCGTGTAGTCGTGTATTGTGCCTACTGGTGGCGATATGTTTGTCCGATGTAGGTCAAAATGTTTTTCAATTGGGAAAATATGCCGATATATTATTAATTTACGGCAAGGCAACTCAAAATCCTAATCTAGCAGCTTAAATTTACCGTAAAAGATTTCCACGACGGTTACATCTATTTAAAACAACCATAGTGCGGGCGTATCAAAAAGTTTTGAAAACGGGATGTGTGCAACCAAAACATCTTATTCTTTAAGCAAAAAAAAGAGTGCTGTTTTAAAACATGATAATTTGTGTTCTTAAAATGAATATTCAGCTTAATTTTGTGGTAAGCACTAGTGATGTAACGAATATTCGCATTCGCGAATATTGGCATATTTTTAAATATTAGCATTTGCATTCGCATAATTTCTGCAAATGTTTTGCAAATATGAATATCAGAAAAATAAACAACTTGAAAATAATAATATTTTACTACAATCAAAATCCATTTATTTCTTATTTTTTTATTACAAGAAAAAGTAACTTAACCTCGTAATCAGAATATCAATCTTCACCTTATCATTTGGTATTATTTATTTATTTACTTTACTTTGGGCAATAAAGCTTAAAAATAGATTTTATAAGACAAAAAATATATAATGCAATGGAAACAAACAAAAACAAATTCTATGAAATTTTTATCAGTTTTTGGCGCCAATTTTAAACAAAAACTGAATATTGGCATTCGCATTCGCGAATGTTCAAAAAATGACACTCGTTACATCACTTGTAAGTACACCTTTATACAAATAAACTTCTCTTTAAAAAAAAAGTGTAAATGTTTTATGCCTTGCAAAAAACGTTCCACGTTCGACTCGATGTGATGAAACGGGTGCGGTGTTGCCAGATTGTTTAAACTTTGAAAAGCCATATTTCAAAAACAACTTTTGACCTATATGTTTTAAGCTCCACTATCGTCCATTAAAATCGTGAGCATCATACTCTTTACACCCTCTACAGTTTAAGCTGGTTTTTTCAAAAAACAAGAGTTATTGGATCTACCAGGTATGATTTGATGAACACCTTTTAAAAAAATTTATATAACCAACCCCTAACAGTTTTGTGTTTGTTGCCCCAAGAGGGCAACAAACACAAAACATAGGCCATTTCTGGCAAATCACTTTTTGTTTAAACCCTCGAACCTGTCGGTTTTATTTTCATTTTTAAAGAAATATTTGAATTGACATTTTAGGCTTCCTGCATATACAGGGTGTTAATTAATTGAGTGCCGATAATACAGGGTGTGAATCTTCGGGTGATTTTGGGAGAAAAGTTGATATAAAAAAACATATCCCCCAAACCCTTTTTTGTTTTTGAGCTACAGGGTGTTAATATTTTAAGAAAAAAGTGATTTTTATCATAATTTATTATCACTCTTAGATATTTTTATAAAATTTTGTAAAATCTTTTCATCATTAAGTAGCATTTTTTTTTTTTAAATTTAAAAAAATTTTTTAAGTCGCCCTGTTTTTAAAGAAAATTTTTTAAAAAAAAAAATTTTGGTTTTCTTTTTTTTTGATTTTCCAAAAAAAAAAAACCAAAAAAATTTTTTTCATTTTTTAAAAATTTTTTTTGGTTTTTTATTTTTACACGTCGTCCAAAAAATTAAAAACCAAAAAAATTTTCCCCATTTTTCTTTAAAAAAAACTGCCCTTTTTTTTTTTTTAATTTTTAAAACCCCTAACGCCCTTAAAAAATTGAAAAAAATTTTTTCCCCAAAAAAAGTTTTTAAATTTAAAAAAACCTTTTAAAAAATTTCAA
>JAHBCN010007946.1:30000-40939 GCA_019359885.1 Listronotus oregonensis
TGAATGTTAGAAAATGTTAACGTTGTACGACAACGTAAAAGGAACAGAGAAAAACCTTTACTATTTTAACCACTTAGATGACTGTACTAGTCGTAAGAAATAGAAATAAACTTTCAGACAATGGTTCACTGACAGAGCCCAATGTCTTACTACTTTTTGAAATCTTTGCGAGCGCGGTTCAAGCTCTCTCGACGCTCCTACCCCTTTCCGTGACTGCCCGAGGCTTTCGCGTCGACCGAAGAGCCGGAATCTCATTGGATGCGTCGACTCTCTACGTCATCACAAGTTCACGAAAGCATGTTGATGCGTTAGCGTTGCATACCTATGTATGGTTTCCTTGGTTTCGCTATTTTTAGATTGGTAAAGAGGAATTTTCAAGAATGATTTGAATTTTTAAAGGCGGTGTTGTCACGATTAGAAGGGATATTTACTGATTAAAAAATGTATTTTATTATTTTATTTAGATTAAGAAGAAAATGTTA
Organism: Listronotus oregonensis; assembly: GCA_019359885.1. NCBI lineage: Eukaryota > Metazoa > Arthropoda > Insecta > Coleoptera > Curculionidae > Listronotus > Listronotus oregonensis. Next base: position 30,483 of record JAHBCN010007946.1, read on the forward strand.
GCGTACTTTTGGCTTTGGAAAAATGGCATTCATGTTGCTAAATGTGTTTTTGCAGCAAGTTTTTTATAATTTAAAATGGCGAATCCAATATGGCGGAAAAATTTTTCAAAAATCATTCCGCTATATCAAATACGCCCTTTTGAATTTAAGAAATCTACCCAAAAATCTATTTTAAGTGTAATTATGGGCTTACCCTGTACAGCTCTCAGGTTTGTTCCAATGCAAAAAATATTAATCTTGACCTGGGTAACAACATACTATTATTAAAATTTGGTAAAATTTTAACTCATCACTAAGTTCCATAAGATCGGCGCCATGTATGTCCTGTAAATGCCCAATTCTTTATTAGCTTCTGTCTGCTATACATGTAAGTATAAAATTAATAAAATATATTACATTATAAATAGGTTTGTACCTATCACTCAGTATATTAAAATGTAATAATGCTTTTAATAAACGTAACAAGGTTTCCAAGTGCACATAATATGTGCGTGCAAGTTCTCGTTTCATCTATTATACCTTCCAATTTCGTTCTCGCAAGTTTTCAGAATTTCAACCCATAACTCAAAGCCTGATTCATACATTTCAAATGCATTCTGATTTCTATCGCGACAAAACTGATAGCGCCTCCATAACTCTTTCTGGAAAATTCATAGAAAATATTAAGGATTGGACTTTTCAAATGAAATGCCAATTGCTATTATAGGAATTGCTGTTGGAAAATATATGGTCATAAAAATTTAAGACATGCAAAGTGAAATATTAGGTGTTGAATTAATTTAATTTATTGTTGATTTCAAAGGACCCCATATATGTCAAATTACTTTGTTTGCAAATATATTCATTTTACAAATTGTATTTAGTTCGCCATAATTACATACCTACATTCTCAAAATGTGAATTGTATTACAATATTTTGATTACATTTGATTGGCTTCATTATATTTATTTTTTATTTGACTGTATAATACCTTTAATACATTATTTAATAGGTATGTATTTTTGTACATTTAATTTTGTTTATCGTATTTACTTTAATCATTTGTTTAACTACGCAAGTTTTCTCAATATTTATTTAAAATAGATTACATATCCCCTTTGAGTCAGTAAGTATCTCTCCCTTTTTAATCTTTTTATTCTGTATGTATCCCAAATCAGAGTCTGCCTGGAATACAGTTTTATGACCGGGGAATAAAACCACAACTATTAATTTTATTCAAAGAAGAGACTTTCGCCTTACTAATGACCACACACAGCTTTCGTCTCTTGTCCACCGATGACCTATCGGTCTTTTTTAGGTATTTTTACGGGTTTTTCTCCAAAAGCCATTATCATTCCTTTCAAATTGACTCTAGCGGCTTTCAACAGAACAACACAAAGTGGCACTTTTATGCTTTTTTACACTCCAAATGGAGAGGCCAAGCTTGCCCCTTTGTTGGTTCTTTCAGTCACTAAGGTGGTTTGTTGTAGCAATGTCTTTACCATAGCCCTGGATAGCTCAAGTTGCAAAGTGTTGGATATTCATTTACATGAAGGGTGAAACAATAAATTGCGCCACTAAAGAAATGTCTTTAAAACCCTTAAAACGACTGTTTGAAGTTATCTTTTAAGTTAAAATTTATTTCTACATAATTCTTTCTAGCATAAGATTCTCCTATATCTTTTAGAAAATGCTTGGTATATTGCTTTATTAGGTTTTGTTTCCAAAACTCATGCTTTTTATTAAATGCATGCACATTAGAAATCATTTAAGTTAGTTTTTTATCTTAACCCTGCAGCTGCAAATTCAATTCTCTCTAATATCGACAAAAAAAACAAAAACTCAAATCCAGTTTTTTCCAGTTCCCAAAATCAATGAACCGATTTTGGGAACTTTGCCTAAAAAATTGAACTATGACAGATGGTACATCATTGAAACGTTTCAGCACTCGTCCTCTAGATAACCCTTCTGACTTCAAAGAGAAGTAGCTTTCCATATTGGCAATCAATTTCATCGACAAAGGCTTTGATTTTTTTTACAACGCATGAGCAATAATTTTGTTTACAATTTAAACTGCCAATTTTACAACGTTGTTTATTTTTAAAAAAATTCACATATTGCTTGCTGATAGATAATTCAGTGGTAACAGAGACATTGAGGAAAACTTTCATCTTTACGACACAAGGCTACCAGAACCTTATCACAATCCACTATAGCTGGAGCACTACTTTCGATAATGGGTTTTCAGAAAAAAGCGTATTTTTAAAATGAGAAAACCAGTTGTGCCCATTCCTACGTCTTTTCAGTAAAAGATCTTTAATAGTAAAATCATTAAAAATAATCCTGACGAACATGGCCATCTGAGGGGTGTCAACCCCATCTGTCGGTTTATCTTATTGCACTAAAAAATAAACACACTTAGCTAAGTCACTTGTTAGATGTTAAAAAATTAATGCTCGTAGCTTCTACTCGCTTTATCACTGCATTAGCAGAAAGTTGCATAGGTTTACAAGCAGGCACTATCTCGTCTTTATTTCTAAAGTTTGCCAATGACGACTCTGCAGCTTTTACCAACGCCTATTTTACATTTCTTCGTTTTTAAACGGCTCCTTCATATTAGGCGCCTTATATGTACTTTTTAATGGCTAAAAATAACCACTTATACCTTACACTTCTGCAGAATATTTTTTTAATATGCTACATAACAGAGCTACAAAAATTTTAAATTCAAATAATAAACTATGGCACGAAAAATGGTATTCTACCTTACGAGCCGTTAACCACACATATTCACAATGCCCGGTTGATACAAGCCACTGCGGCTAAGTTCCAATATTGTATCTCGGATAAGACCGGAGTGACTGAATACTAAGCGGAGCTAATCTGGATATTTACTTTGTATTTTTAATCAGTGTATAAAGGCAATTTTCATTTGTTTATTTAAGAAGTGGAACACTCCAATTTGTTAATTTTTGTTTGACATTGAATTGTTTAAAAAAATCAGTTATTTTGATTACTTATCAAATATTTTTTTTTCAAGCGATAATTAACAGATTTTAGAGCTTTAAACTGTTTTCGGTAAAAAGTATTATTTCTTTTTTTGGGTTAATTATGATAGATTTTAACGTTTTAACAACTCTTTACATTTATTATGTTGCATATTTAATTGTCATTAATCCAATTATTTTAAATCGGAATTAAAGAAGGCTATGAATTTTCCGTTAAAATAAATTAATGAAGCGATAAAGACCTAATATTGGACTTCGACAGACTTGTGTCGTCCTATTCTAGAATCCACCTAACTATTTAAGCCACAATCTGTATTTTTGCTATCCTAAATGCAAGTTTAGACCTCACAATCTCGAGGAAAGTTGGAAATTAAATCAGGTTTAATTTCACAGTTGCTTTTATCAATTAAATTTTTATTATTATCTATTAAGTTTTTATTCGCCATTTTGCGTAAAAAGTAAAGGCAATAAATGCTAATAATGACCATTATAAATTTATTCGAGTCGTTTAATATTTCACGGACGACTTAAAAAGTCTATCAATCTTCCGTTTCTGGTTATTTCCTGCTCCGTTTTCTGCCTTAAATGTGCGGAATAAGGGCAGGCATTCATTAAAAGCGGAAACTGATGACGCTAATTTGTGTGTAATTAGATTTTCTGCTTATGCGAATAATATTCTTTGCGATTAAAGCATAGAAATAATTATTTTATTTTTAGTTAATTGCCTTCTCCTTTTAATAGAAGGTACCAAGTATTCGCATCAAGGGTCGATGAAGACCAAATACGTATAAGAAAAGAGAAGCTTTTATTTACATTAAAACTGTTTGACAACAATATAAATCAGTCAGTACAATTGCTTTCCCGATGTGAATATATGGCAAAACTGATTAGAGGTACTGATTACATAACTTTTTGAGACACACCGAATAGAAGCGTTGTTAAGAAGGTGGAAGATTATTAATATTAAAACTCTAGTTTTTCCAAAGCAGTATAAAGGCGGCCCACTTTATTCGTCGTTTTTGAAATTTTGGTCTTTTTAATAAAACCAACTTTAAACTATAAAGTTATTTTTTAAATAAAAAACTTTACTTATTTTCATTAACAATAAAACAAATCCCAGATTTAAAAAAATTTGTTTTTTATAATACATATATAAATAAAGAAAAAATATAATTTGCTTACTTTAAACTGCTTTAAATAAAAAAAGGCAAAATTTGTTTGTTTTAAACCGTTTTAAATCAATAATTAAAACAGCTTTAAATTAAAAAATCTAACATTTTTTTTTTAAATATCAAAGACGTTTATCGCCCAGGTCTTTAAAAATAGACCGAAAAAAAATTAAATTATTTTATTTTGGAGTTATCAAAGCTTAACATATGGTCAAAGACAAATTTGTTATTAAAACATTATTATCTACTATTTAACAATGTTTTAAAAAGCAGCAGTTAAGCAGTTTTTACTAAAAACTCATAAGGAAATTAGTATTTTATACTTATAATTTAAGGATTGTATTGGGTTTTTCATATTCTCTTTTAAGAAGCTCCTGGTATATATATATATATATATATATATATATATATAATATATATATATATATATATATATATATATATATATATATATATATATATATATATACAAGTATGGCGCATTATATGAAGCCCACTACGTAACACAGGTGAGGGGCAGCCCGACTTTTGGGAGGCAAGGGGATTTCAGTAGTGTCGATACTACTACGATTCTACGAAGCCCAAGTTTATATACAAGGCAACTGTGTTTATGTTATATCGATTATACGAAGCCTGGCGATGATGCCGTTTTTATTTTAAGTGTATATTTTAATTAACAGTTACTACACCGATTATACAAAGCCCGAATTTATATCCAATTGACTGTGATTATGATATACCGATTATACGAAGCCCTGCCATGTTAATGCTTTTATTTTAGAAATATTGTTTAGTTATTACAGTTTGTTTCGGTGTTAACGTAGATCCACTTTATATTAGTGGTTGTTACAATGCATTCAGCTGCACACATCATCAACTGGCTGTTCTAATTAATGATGTTTTGCTTAATCCACAGAAAATGCCATTATTTCTCACACACGGAGTTACATATCTCCTACCAAAGGATCAGCATAATACACAGGACCCAACGAAGTATCAGCCAATCACTTGCCTTCCCACGCTTTACAAGGTGATCACATCTTGCCAAGCACACTGTGAGCAAAACTACATTATTGCAACCCAGCAAAGGGGATGTGCCAAAGACGCAATGGGGTGCAAGGAGCAGCTTATTATCGATTCTGTCGTCTGTAACCAAGCTTATACTGGTCGTAGAAATCTTTTCGCTGCCTACGTAGACTACAAAAAGGCCTTCGACTCAGTACCACATGAGTGGCTTGCGGCTATATTAAGAATATACAGGGTCGATAATTATATTGTGTCCTTTTTAGAAAACATCATGTTAACGTGGAGGACTAAAATTCAACTGCAAGTGCCCTCCAGCGACAACATCGAAACTGGCACTATTCCAATACGAAGGGGTATATTTCAGGGTGATTCATTAAATCCATTGTGGTTCTGCCTTGCAATGAACCCACTTTCACGCCGTCTTAACTCAACTAAGTATGGCTTTAGTATTAGGAACAACAAAGAAGATGTGATAAGGCTGAATCATCTGCTATATATGGATGACCTTAAACTGATGGGAGCTACCAAAAACCAGCTCGAGCAAATGCTCAAAATCGTCGAGGTATAGGGATGCGGTTCGGACTTGACAAATGCCGCGTCCTAAACATAGTTAGAGGAAAGATACAACCGGGTGCATTTGAGATGCAAAACGGTCAAAATATCGCGGCAATGGAGGCTGAAGAGACGTATAAGTACCTGGGAATGAAACAGGCGCAAAGAATCGACCAGCGAACAATGAAGGAAGAACAGCAAACGAGTTTATCAGAAGGGTAAGAAAGGTGTCGAAAACTTATCTAAACAGCAAAAATCTGTTTGAGGCGCTTAATACATAGGCATGCTCCGCACTCACTTACTCATTTGGAATTGTGGAATGGAGCAAAACTGACATCGATAAGCTACAGAGAAAGATGAGAACACTCCTTACAAAGGCACACAAACATCACCCACGTAGTGCAACTGAACGAACAACGCTTTCACGATATCAAGGGGGAAGAGGATTGGTGGATATTGGTAAGCAATTAGACCAACAAATAATAAACTTACGCAGTTATTTCTATAGACTGGCAGACTCTTCCCCGATACACCAAGCAATATGCGGAGCCGAAGATTCAACACCGTTGCGACCGATGGATCGTGAAATGCGCAGACACCATCAAACAGACCAGGAGAAGCTGCAAGCCTGGTTGAGAAACTCTTCATGGACGTCACCCCAATGAGGTCGCCCAGGAAAATATCGACAAGTTCGCGTCGAACTACTGGCTGACGTCGGGGAAGATGTTCCCAGAGACTGAAGGCTTCTTATTGGCTATACAGGACCAGGTTATTCCAACAAAAACTATCTGAAGCATGTTGTTAGAGACCCGTCTATAGAAAACGATCGATGCAGATATGGATGTCAAACATCGGAGACAATCCAGCACATAACGGGGGGTTGCCAAGCATTTGCAGCATCAGAGTATAAGGAAAGACATGATTCAGCAGCCAAGATACTCCATCAACAATTGGTCAGAGAAGCTAAAGCTTTTACAGACTGAAAAATTGCCTTACTACAAGTATACTCCGGAACCTATTCTTGAAAACAACGAGTTTAAATTGTACTGGGATAGAACTGTACTTACAGACCAAACTGTTGCTCATAATAGACCAGATATTGTATTGGTGGATAAAGTTGGGAGAAAAACAACACTGATTGACGTCGCTATCCCGAACAACAACAACCTACGGGAGAAATACAATGAAAAGATTGCCAAGTACAGAAATCTAGAAACACAATTAAGAAGACAGTGGGGAATGAATAACGTCCAAACGATCCCCATAATTTTATCAACAACTGGCATTATACCAAAGACCCTTCTACAAAACATCAAGGGATTAGGCCTCGGTGAACATCTGTATAAGGATATGCAAAAGGCAGTGCTACTTGCGACCGCTCGGACTGTCCGGAAATTTGTTGGGAATACAGCAGAACATAACGTCACCTAGAGCCTGACAACATGAAAAGGGCTCCCACAGAGCTCAATCCTTTTGATATCTGAAGATATGATGAGTGAATGTTCCCCTTAGAGGGAGTGCAAAGCCGAGTGGCTTAAAATCATAATAATAATAATAATGGTCTTTTATTTTCATAATTTCACAAATATATATTTATAATAAGAAGAAATAAGACATAAAAGTAGAACTCTTAGCAAAGCGATATTTTAGCCAATGATGGCTTTTTCTCTATATAACCTCACAGAGAGTCTACACAAACCTAACTTAAAACTAAACTAAAAACAAAGAAATTATAGTAAATACAACAGCCAATACTTAACTAGAATACATTAAAAGAAATAATAATTAGAGACAGCAATGTACATAAAATACAGATATCGGCATTAAATGTTATTAGAGGAGCTTCAATAAAATAACAAAATCATCAATTATCATTTTAACGTCAGGTTCACTTTTCACTTAGCAGCCTTCTTTTAAAGATAACTTTGAACCTATAAGGTCTTAGGCTTTTATACTCCATGGGAAGCATATTATAAAGACGGGTAGCGCGGTATGTGTAGCATTTCTTGAACAGAGCCGTAGAATGGTTTGTAACACTCATAAGATCTTAGGTAAAGTTGTATCCCAGTGGTTATCACTTTGTGGACGAAGACTGCACGATGCATAAAAATAAATATAGATAACGAGTATTACAATAAGATTTTTTTTACATATAACAGCTGTAATTTTTATTACCAACGGCACTTTAAAAAATAAAATAAATATAATTTGTTTCGGCAACTGTAGATATTAAGGTTTAAAGTTTTGGCTTTTAATTGCACATATTTTAAAAACTATAAGATTAATGGAAAATTGCAAAAGTAGATTTTTAAAGACCATTTCAAGTATCAAGCTAACAATAAAACGTTTGTGTTCAAGGAAATTCTTACCATATGGGATGCTTTTTTTTATTTTGGTTTTACGAAAAAAAGTTATTTTTTATGAAAAGTTCTTCCTCGCAATAAAATGACAATGCCCTATTAAGATTTAAGTTAGCATGTACAAGGTGGTTAAAAAGTGTATAAATGGGCCAAGAGGAAGTTCCCTTAAAGGTACTTTAGGACAAAATATATTAAGGATGTATTGGGTAGAATGACAATTTGTGCTCAAATGTAGATTTTTAAAACAATTTTAGATAAGTATCACGATAAAAAATAAAAAAATACTTAAAGTTAAAAAGTTTTTCTTGTTAGCTTGATACTTGAAATTGTCTTTGAAAATCTACATTTAAGCATAAATTGTGGTCCCTATACAATATACCCTTGATACATTTTGTCCTAGAATACCTTCAATGGCACTTCCCTCTTGGCCATTTTAGCTTTTACATTTTTAACCACCTCTACATGCTAACGCAAATGTTAATAATGCATTGTCATTTTATCGCAAAGCAGAACTTTTTATGAAGAGTAACTTTTTCAGTAAACCAAAAAATAAAAAAATCCGTATGGTAAGAAGTTGCTGGACACGCTGTATATATAGTATATATAAGGTGTTACAAATTCGAGTGTAGGGATCTGTAAACCGTAAGAGCAAAGGTCTTATTGAGGCAAAGTTGGTAGTCGATGCTAAAAAAAAATGCGTTTCGAAATTTGAAAAATTCCGTTTTTTCGGAGATATTCGGAAAAAAACCGAATTCTCGCAAAACGTTTATTTTTTTCCTGACCTTATTTGAAAAGATATCTTGAATAAACGTCACGTCAGCAGAGATACTTTTTCCCTCTACAAAATGACGTTATTAAATTTAAAATCCGACGTTTGTTTCGAGAACCACATCAACCTAATTTTTTAAATACGGTCCTAGATTTTTTATTTAATTTTTTGAACCTCTTATTATCCCAATTACAAAAATGTATAACACTTAATATTTATGCAACAACTATGGAATGCCCCTGTAAGAAATCATGTGCCTTCCTTGTCTAACACATTGTCTCTTATGGAAAATATGTTTATTTAACAGAAAAATATCAAGTGTTATATATCATTGTAATTGAAATTAAAAATGCTTCAAAAAAATGCAATAAACAATCGAAGGCTGTATTTAAAAAAATAAAGTTGATGGTGGTTGCTCGGAAACGAAACGTCGGATTTTAAATTTAATAACGTCATTTTGTAGAGGGGAAAAAGAGCTGTGCTGACATGACATTCATTTCAAAATATCTTCTCAAATAAGGTCAGGAAAAAATAAAACGTTTTTGCGGAATTCGGGTTTTTTCCGATATCTCCGGAGAAACGGAATTTTTCAAATTTCGAAACGACATTTTGTTTAGCATCACACTACACAACTTTGCCTCAATTTAACCGACCTTGTACCTCTTACGGTTTACGAGATCCCCATGCATACACTCGAATTTGTAACACCCTGTATATAGTCTTTTATGTCTTTTCGCTACTTAAAAAAAATACTTATAAGTATCTTACCTAACCTTTAAATAAAATATATATTAAAAAAATAAATAAATAAAGTCATCCATACTCCTGAAATCTTGAAAAACCCATTTTTAATTAAATATGTTTTGGTTGCATGGTTAATTTAAGTTAATTAAAAAGATTTATTATTATTATTATTATTAAATAAACATTAACGGCAAAAACAGAGTTTCAATAATTAAAAAAGAAGAAATAAACCTTATTTTTATTCCAAGCAATGTTGTCGGCTTTTCGGTCTTCGTATTGACCGTAGAACACCTTTTGCTTCATATTATATACATTTTAGAGTAGCGCTAACTAGTGGCAGTTATGATCAACTAAACGTGTATATTTTGAGAAACAAAACATACTTACGAAGCCCAACAATTTTTTACAAAGTCGTGTTTTTAGAGTCATCTATTATATTTACATTAAAACTGTCACCACGATTAGGAAACTTGATATGTGACGCTATATTGAAATAATTTCGAGGTTCGTAAGATGCCGCTATATAGGTTATTTTAGGAGTTATACATGGAAAAATTATTAAGCCCGATTTTGGGCTTCCTAATAGGTGAAGGGCTTCATATAGCCCGTGAGGTAGCGTTTTTGGCTTAATAAAGTCGGATTACATATATATATATATATATATATATATATATATATATATATATATATATATATATATATATATATATATATATATATATATATATATATATATATATATATACAGTATAATCGTTAATATGAATACAAAAATCCTGAGGCGTTCATATTATGGAGATTGTTCATACTAGTGAAGGTTAAAAAAATGGGACCTTTTATATGTTTTTT
>JAHBCN010007947.1:0-41032 GCA_019359885.1 Listronotus oregonensis
CTGTTCAGTTTTAGTTTTATTTTTTTAACTTTTTTTTCGTTTTTTTCATCCCCTGTGAAGGGGTGGCGTGGGTTGGGGGTGAAAATTGGGGGCCAAACACAGAATTTTTTGAGGAATCCGCAAAAAAATAGGGGTTTCTATTTAAAATTGTAAAACCACCCTTACGTTCACCCCCTTAAGAGGAGTGGGGGTGGTTTTTGACATCAGAATTAGATAGACGATTGTGTCAAAAACAAAGTTCAGTTGCAATCTTGGAAATCCAACCTTTCGTTCTCGAGATATTTGACCCAGTCCAGACTTTTCGGACACCCTGTATTTTAATATTAAACCCAAGTACATATTCCAATACTGAAGCTTAAAAATAGTCATTATTAATTTGCATACCTTTTAATTTTGACAGATTCGTGCAATACGTTCCTGTCCTTAAAAATAAAAAGTCTGATTTTCAGTAGTGCAGGTAGCCGCTGCCCGTTAAAAGAATGCCTCTGGCTATAGCGATGCCTTTCTGTGTTGCTCGAGTCAAGAACTTCAATCGAGCCGACCCGGCTTTCACATCTGGTTTTAGTTAAATCTGTGCTATGGATGCTAGTATAAGGCTAATAGAGCATGAACGAATCATCGCATCGTACCATCGATGGTAGAAAAACATCGATGTTGTATGTTCGATACATCGTTACCATCGATGGTCAGGTTTCGATGTTGCCATCGATGTTTAACATTGATGTTTGGCTTCGATGTCGCATCCCTATCGCGAACCGACATAAAAGTTTCAGGGGATATTTGTATAAACGATACCAATTTATTCAAGCGTTTCCTCTGATCAGGATTGGCGGGGAAACCAGAGTAGGTATTTCATTATTTGAATGATTATTACGATAATATAAGCATAATGTTGATAATATTTGTTTATGGTAACTAAAGTCACTGTAAATAAAGGTTAAATTTTTTGCCTCTATTACCTACTAATAATTATCCCTAGAACTACAAATCGGGGTAGATATCTACCCCGGGTAAATTTTAATAAGTAAATAATAATAAGTACAATCGTAACTGTACTTTAGAATATTTTTATATCTGTTAAATTAATCTTTTTTTTTTCATATTTTTCAGAAAAACAAAAATAGATATTTGAAAACCAATATTTTACGGATATTTATTTGAATTTTTCCATTGATCGGATTTCTAGTTTGTTTAAATTTAATTTTTGTCTGTTAAATGACGGTTGGGCTATTTTTAAGTACTTACAGCTATTCAAATAAATTTTTAATAAACCAAATCTTGATAACATTAAGTTTGCTCTTCACCATTTTCTGGGGCATAAAAAACGAAAATATTCTATCCATATGTCAGACTACTGCTTTCAGAACGATTTTAAGAGCAAAAATCCCTTGGGGTAAATATTTATCCCGGTTTGTAGTTTACAGGAAAAAAAAATGGGTTTGTAGTTCTAGGGTTATTTTATTATTACAACTAAAGAAATAAATATTTTTCAAGCTAGACTTTAAAAGAATGCATAAAGATGACACTACACTATGCTGAGCAACTTCTTAAAGCAGAAGCCGTAAAAATGTCTATAAAAAGCGACAGATCCCCTACAGCTCGTCGGTGGGTGAGAGAAGAAGGCTTTCCTGTAAGCGTAGAATCATTAATAGGACGGATGGCCCCTCCCTGAAGGAATTCAAGAATGCTAAGAGCTGTGGGGGACACCATTCCTTAGGCCTGAGAACAATACTCTAAAGATGGTCTAATTACACATTAAAAGATACACCTCTCTAGCAGGCTCACTGGGTAAACCTACAGATGGAATCGCATATGAATGAATGCGACTCCTAAAAGGGTTTAAAAAATCGTCATCTTTGAAAAAATACAAACTCTAATACGGTTCTGACATTGTTCTGCGAATAATAGGCAAATTTGTGGAACTCAGTGAAATCCAAAGCACTTTACCAAGATCGACATTTGAAAGTTTAATATATTTTCAATATAAATATCAATAAAATAGTCTAATCTATATGATTTATATTAATATGGTCCTTAGGGCATCTAAAAAACGATAAATTGCCTTTTATTCTGCTTTTACAATTATTCACTGAACAAATATTATTACCAGACATATTCAACAACTTTTTAGGGACACAATATACCAAAGCACACGGTTACAGCAAAACGATTTCTGGCGCACTGCGTATCAGTCGGCTTCACACCATAGACTGGTACGAATATATTGGACATGCGGGGATAAGAGGGGTGCGTTTTGAGAGCCGCCACGAGTGACAAAACTCATATATTGTATATTCTTTAAACCAGGGGTCTCCAAACTACGGCCCGAGGGCCACATCCGGCCCGCGGACAGATTTTGTCCGGCCCGCGGAGAGCTAGCATACTTGAAAACTCCTTTTAGAGAACAAATAATTTTTATAGCAAATTAAATTTAGTTTACTGAAGTATTCTAATTTTATGTTGAATAATTATTAATATGACATCTACATTGATATGGTCATGGGCTAACTCCGCTAACTCATAACATTCTTGTAGGCTTATTGTTATTGTTTTTGTGATAAGTTGGATAAAGAAACACATAATTGTAATGAGTAAAGACATGTATAATATGCAGAAAATTTAACTTCAGTATATAATAACTAACAAATTATTGAAATGAATCCAACTAACATTTTATACATTTTAAATAATCACATAACTTATAACAAACATAATGACATATGAAATACTAATGAGATTTATATAATTGAGATTTTCCACTGACAATAGTTTGTAGTTGTGGACTAATTTTACTTGTACCAATTATTAAAAGAGATTTAAGATGCTCATCAGTTAATTTCGATCTGTAAACATTTTTTGTGTACTTCATTTTGGAGAAGGTTTTCTCACACAAATAAGTAGTACCAAAAACAGAAAACAGAACACGAGCAAATTTATGCAAATTATCAAATTGTGTCAGTGGAAGACTCTTATAAAATTCCAACAAAGATGAATTTTGATATTTGTTCTTAATTATATCACTGCATTGTAGATCAATCATTTCCATTTGAAGTTCCGGGGCTAGGGTTTCAATGTCAGTATCAAAAGGATTCTGAAAAATCTTAATTTGATTCGCAATGGCATCAAAGTCCGAGAAACGAGTATCAAAATTTATCTTCAAAGCACTCAAAGTTTCGATTGCAAAATCGATATTAAACTCAGTCTCAGTAGTGTGGCTGAATATTTCACATGTTTTAAAATGTGAAAAACATTTACTTCGTAGTTGTGATTAAAACAGTCTCAATTGCTTCCGGAATGATTTGATATTAGTGTATAAATCAGGAAGATGCTGGTTTTCTCCTTGCAATCCCAAATTCAGTTCGTTCACATGTTTTGTCAAATCAACATAGAATGCTAACTTCCACAGCCATGCGTTGTTTTGTAATTCAGTAAGAGGGCGATGCTTTTTATTAAAAAAAAATTCGATCACTGCTCGAAGTTCAAAAAAGCGCTAAAGGACTTTCTCACATATAAGCCAGCGTACGGCAGTATGATAAGGTAAGTCAGTTTCTCCAATCTCTTTAATAAATTGTCGGAATTGTCGGTGATTCAGCCCAAAAGATCTGATAAAATTAACAGTTGATATGACTAGTTTCAGAACGTCAGACATATCCAAACATTTTCCGCACAAAGACTGTTGATGAATGATACAATGTAAGACTAATGGTTTTGAACCACCGTCATTTTCTACAGCCTTTGACACAAGAGCGACCACTCCTTTATCTTTCCCACTCATGTTTTTGCCTCCATCAGTTGTAATACATTTCAAGTTTTTCCATCGAAGGTTCTTTTGATTAATGGCCATTTCAACTCCTTTAAAAATATCTGTACCAGTAGTTGTGCCATGAATACTATACATATCAAGAAGTTCTTCGTGCACTTCATAGCTTTTATCTACTCCTCGAATATAAATCAACACCTGAGCAGTATCTGACACATCCGTTGACTCATCCAAGGCCAAAGAAAACCACTCAAAATGTCCATTTTTGTCGAACAGTTGAGAGGATATATTTTCAGCGATGTTTTCTACCCTTCGAGCCACAGTGTTTGTCAGCAAACACTGTGGCTGACAGTTTTTAATAAATTTACCTTTTCAGGGCACATTTCTTCGGCTACTGCAATTATGCATTCTTTGATCATTTCTCCATCGGTGAATGGTTTTCCACGTTTTGCAATTTCAAGAGCCACACGAAAGCTGGCACGAGTTGCAGCCTCTTGTTCAGTTTTGAGTTTTGTAAATGAAGATTGCTGCGATTTCAATCCGCGCTGCATAGCTTCGAATTTTTCTGTCCGCCAACTTCCTGTATATTTTGAGTAATTTTGAAAATGTTTTGTTTCATAATGACGTTTAATGTTATATACTTTGAGAACGGCTATGCTTTCATTGCAAATCAAACATAGCGCCTTGTTACTGGACTCAATTACGAAATACTGAATGTTCTACTGATCTTTGAATTTTCTGCGTTCACTATCAATTTTTCGCTTCTTTTCCATACTACTAATTCACACACAAAAGCAACAATTCAAATCAAAATACTGTTATAAAGATGTCTTAAACTTAAACACGCACAAACACGTTTTAAGGAGGTATGCAATATTTTATTTAACAACAGTGTCATAGGAACTGACTTGTGGTTGCGCCACTAGCCTTCTTATATATTCCAATTACTGCCATCTAGAAGTGAGTGGAAGACACCAGAACTTTCTCGAACCAACGAGATTATTCTGTACGTGCTATTAGCGCCATCTGTTAGCGATAGAAGGTACTACCTATTTCCGCTTGTGTCCACCAGATGTCGTGTCACGTTACTCCTCATGGCTCGTACTCTACGACTAATCTAGAAATTACAGATAATGACAGGAAAATTAATAATATGCAGTGTTGCCGTTTTGCGGACTTTAGTCCGATTTGCAGCGTTTTTTAAACGTTGTGTACTTTTTCGGACTTTTTTTTTTCATCAGTGGACTATTTCACTTTTTAACACCGGCAACAATGATAATATGGTTTTGGCCCTCGGAACTTACTGGAGTAATCAGTATGGCCCTAAGGCTGGAAAGTTTGGAGACCCCTGCTTTAAACTATGACTAGGACAAAATATTTATTTTTTGTGTTTTGGTATTTCAAGTACCTATTGTTTTTTTTTATCTCTACAACAGCCCACGAAACGAAGGTTTGTATGAAGCGTAAATACTAGGCACCGTGAGTGCCGGATTTTTAAATGTTTAACCAAATTTTTCTGGTTTCGTCAACGTTGTACAAGTACTAAACATTTCAGATACTGCAATCCCCGGATCCTTTAAAGCAACGCGGTAGTGACGCCACGGACATCATACCAATAATTACTACCTTTGAACTAACTGCTCCCTATTAACGTCTGGGTAATGACCAGATGGGACCTACAGTTACTGTAATAAAATTGTCACCTTTCTCTATGTTCTAATCCCAAATTTCTCATATGAATTAAATTAATTCTGTTGTTACTAAAAATCAAAACAAACGAAACGCTTTCCAATGAATAAGGTGTCTCATTAGGACAATGCTATTTTCATAATGTCATTCATCTTTTGTTTTAATTTAAATCGTTTTTAATTGTTCTTCAGGACTTCACATGATACAAGATGGCTACTTCACTCTTTTAAATATAAGGAAAGCCATAAATATCGTCAGTCCTCATTAGATGAACCTATACATTATTTTTTAATAAGTAAAACAAATTTAAAATCTTATTTGCAGCAAGTAAAAAGAATTGTTAACGATTTAATTTGCATAGAAAGTTCTCGTGGCTTAGGCAATTGCCCAATTACAGAGGCCCAGTATTTAGTTACGTCCAAAAGCATATATTTCTTACAATTTTGACAACCTTTTTTAAGTATTGTCGAGTAGCATATTGATTATTCCATTTGATTTTTAGGTATAAATTCTACATCACATGCGCTACTTTGAGGTTCCGTAGTATACTTGAAACTTGATCCGCTATGGTTTTACGAAATGTGTTTAAAAGTGCATTCTTACGCTTCGATTTAAGTTGATTAACTCTAGTGGATCAATTTAAATCAAATAAAAATAAGTGTGAGAACATAACAAAATGTGAACGGTTAAATGAAAACTTACGTTCTCACAGTTATTTTCGTTCGATTTTCGCTGATCCACTAAAGTTGCTTATCTAAAATCAAACCGTGGGAATGCGCCTTAAGTTTTAAGACGGATTCTAGACGACCTAACTGAAAATTGAAAATGTAAAAAAATCGCAGTTTTTTAATCTAATTGATATAAATGCGGTAACAAAATGTATTTTGACTACTCTTAAAGTTATCGTTATCAGTACTTAAGAATTTAATGGAATTTTTTCATACCATCTTATCTATCGATAGTGCAATTATTATTATTATTATTAAACTACTCGTCTGCAATATATTTATAGGGTTTTCCATTAATTATAAATTCTTATGAAAGGCTAACCTGTTTTTTTATCCTTGCAATAATTAGCAGCAAATTCTTTTAAAATAAGGCGTAGAAGATGAGTAATTCACAAACTTGTTGACTCTATTTATTATGTAAAAAAATAATTATTGTTTTCAGATGAAACGCATAAATATGTTAAAACGAAAAAAACGGTAATACCTAGCTATTTATGGTATAAAAGTGGAAAGTGTAATTTTAGTCTTAAGAGTCCATTCGCTCCTCGAAAATTGGGTCCAATTTGGGGTTCGGGGCATAATGTTTTTCTCAAAAACGGTATAAGTTATCGATAATTTTTAAAAACTATATGAAAGCCAACACTTAAATCTAGGCTTCTGCTGTAATAGTTTTTTAAACTTGGATTTAGTTTTTAATATTTCCTTGAGTGAAAGTCACCCTAAAATCGGTTATGTTTAGATACTATTTTCTCTTAACTCGACTCATATTTCAAAAATCCGTTACAGCAGATGCATAGATTACTTCCTTACCTTTAAATGGGTGTATAATTTATGTCATTTAAGTAAAAAATAGTTACCGAAAAACGTTATCTCCTGTAGACTTGCAATCGGAAACAATATCGCATCGATACACCGAATTTGGAAGAACCCAAATAAAATATAATATTTTTAATGCGGCTATACGAAAATTGTGGTAGTAGGAGTTTGTTAGTCTCCGCCCACCGTCTCTGCGTCCTTTCGCCCGACCCCTAAGGTGTAGCGTAAATGCACTCTTAAGGAAAAATATTTGCGATACGAGTGCACCAAAGTACCCAATTTTTCTGAACAAAAGAAAAGAACTTTTATTTATACAGTATCTTTTCTACAACTATTATTTAACTTTTATAAAAGAGGCGTCTCAAAATAAAAACATGCAATCGCCTCAGAGTTACCTAATAGTCTAAGATCCGGCCGTATGAAACCGCAGGTGTTTTTTTTTATAAAAAATAATTTTTATGAATAATACAAAATAGTAGAATAGATTGAAACAGGAATGCCTAGCAAAATTTAGCCGTAACTACCTTTAATTGTTAATTAAATGGGTAATCCAGAAGCATGGCTTACGATTTTTTTGCCCCTCAAAGATATAAGAGAGAATAATAAAATTTAGAAATATCATAATATAATATTAAAATATATATATATATATATATATATATATATATATATATAAAGAAAAATCTGAAACCAGAGTAGTGGAAATGCAGTCAATTGAAAGGCCACTTTAAGTAATTAACTCTTTATTGAAAAAGTCGAGCTTTCGGAAAAACTTTTTCCCATCATCAGGACAATCTAAAAATAAAAGAAAATGATTCTTGTTAGAGAAACCAACAAAAATAATTCTCTCTTTTACAAAGTTCTTACCATATGTGAGTTGAAAACATGAAACAGGTTAATAGCAATGAAGAACAAAACTTCATTCACATTCCTTTAAACTACATTGACTTTAACTTATTTTTTAGCACGTGGATCGTTGCCACCGTGTTACTAACAAGACTTTTACGGAGGAAAGAAATATAATAAAAAGCAAAAGAATTTATAGTTAAAAACTTACAAAAAACAAGTATGGTTTAAAAACTTAACGACCAATGAGCGCTGTCAGTTGAACAAGAAGTAAGAATTTTGATATAATGATTTTAAAAACTTTGGATTTTCCATTTTTAAGATTTGGACCTCCGGCATTTGCATAACGGACAGAGCCATCTGTCGTGGGGGTTTTTTTTGCCCTTAAGGTAATTATTTATACACTGCTCACAATTAAGGTTTAATTTATTTATTTTAAAAATGTCCAACAAATTTTAAAAAAGTTTAATAATTATTTATTTTAAAAATAATACTTTAAATTTAAAATTAATATATATATATATATATATATATATATATATATATATATATATATATATATATATATATATATATATATATATATATATATATATATATATATATATATATAAATTTATTGGGAAATCGTTTTGAGATTAGAATAAGCACAAACTTAATGCACAATTGCATTATTTCCGGTTAGGCCGTTTTAAGCTAAGGCGCCAACAAAACGACAGCGTAGAACTTGCCAACCATAAAACTTTCACGATCTAGAAATCTCAAAACGTAAAGATCTGCAAAATTCCCACGTGCGATTTTTTACGATAACAATACTTTTACTATATCAAATTATGTTTAAAAATTATAAGATTACGTATTTTTAATAAAACAGACAATTAATATAAATACATTAGTGACGCAAGATTGTAATAAACATAAAAGTGATACATCCAATTAAAAAGAACAATACGACGTTTATCCTTGTTTATTGATAACTGATATACCTAATTTATATTTCATATTTACTTAAACCCAGCAAAAGTTTAAGTAAACTGATAACTAGTACATAGTTTTGATGTAAAATCTTATCTCATTGATGTACAAATATCGAGAATTAGGGTGTTTCAAAGGTTTATTCATACGCGAGCAGATACCTATGTTGACTTAAGAGTACTGGCATGCATTTACTGGTTGATTTACATGTTTGAAAATTTAAATCGTTAATTGACCTTATACAAATAACTACCCCTTCTAAACTACCCACACCCATGAGGTCCGAATCTATAATCACCCCAAAAGAATACTACCCACGTCCAACGATGCTTAACTTCGTTGATCTGACGAGAAGTGGTGTTGGAACTTTTTTTATTAACAATTAGAGCAAATAAACGAATATCTATCAATCTAAATGCCCAATAAAAATTAACCAAGAACAAACACTAATCTTGCCTCTTTTTAAATAGAAGAGCAAATGTACCCCTTTCTGTTTTTTACCATTTTTCTGTATAGAACACTGTAAATATCATAGAAAATCTGTTAGCAGCATTATTTTATTGTAGGTCTGCATATTATTAACATAAAGATAATTTATTATTGTGATGATCGACGAATTATTAGTTAATAATATAATGTATATTAAAATGACATTAAAAAAAATGGCCTGGATGTAATCACCAACCTTGACTGGAAAAAGTACATAAAATAATATTTTAAGTATGCAAACAACGTGTTGACAGCATAAAATGGAGAGGAAATTACTGTTAAAAATAAATCATTTCAAATATTGATTGTAGGTATCTGTGTTTCCAATAAAATTCCAAAGTAAATATCAGCGGTGTTTTCCTAACCGCTTCTAAAATTTTATGAATCTCTGAATTTAGAGTCTAGATAAACGAGGTGTTTACAAAATAACATTATAATTAAAGGCTGTTGTCTGAGGCCCTACTACCCACATAAAAATTCCAAATTTACGTACAATAGGTGTCATGTGCTCATTTCAAGAAAAATAATGCATTTTCACCGTAGCATTCATCCCCCCTTATCAGTCTCCCTATTTATTTACCTTCCACGCCATCAATAAGGTCGCGGCCTTTTAAGCTTATGTTAGAGTGTATAGGCGCCACTAGTGGCGCCTCTCTCGTTAGTTTTGTAAGTTCGTACGTGAGGACGAGCTGTTTATAAACATACATTTCAATACTGGCTCATGAATCATGTAATTTTTTATTAATTATTTTTTTGTAATATTTACAAATTTAATACATAAAAATAATAAATATGATTAAGAAAGTTATAATTAAGTGATTATGAGTGGAAACAAGGGTAAAATCAAATCAAGATCTGGCAACACCGGTTGTTGTGTTGTAATACTTACAGTAAAATTGAGTCAAATATAAAATATTATTCTGCGTTTGCGTTTTTAGCGACAATATAGATAATAAAATTTCCTATCGAAGTGACATATTTTGAGATTGAAAAGATTTTTGCAAAATAAATGCAAAAAACCTATTAATTAATATATTTTTTAAATCTTGATTTTAATATTACTTTTTAGGTTTTTGTCCACAACTTTTTTCGACGCAATTTTTAAAATGAGCCTGCTGGATGTAGTTTTATTAAAATTTTACAGATATATAATGTTTTGAATTTTACAAAATTTCATCAATTTGTTAGGTTATTGACTATGTCAAAAAAAAGGAGTAAAACGAACTACAACATTAAAAGGGTTTTATTATTTAAATGTTCAATTGATCCTAAAAAACTGCGCAGGGCTAACATTTAAAGAAGTGCATTTTTAAGATAAGGGTAATTTTACCCGGTTTTCAGTTTTTTAATTTAAACTCAAATTCTAGATACCTTCCGTAAATAGACATTAACATAAAAGCTGTTTAAAATTAACTTTCCTATCAAAATCTCACATTCTAAAACAATAATAAATAACAAACATATATTCAAAAAACGAAGCAAAAAAAAGAAACAAAAAACCGCATTATTTAATTTTAACCTCATAATTTTTTTTTCACGTGAATTTAGGTATAGGTATTGCTTTACGGAAAAAAACCGTTATCATGTACTTTAAAATGATTTTGGTAAAAGTCTTTAGGATTTGTAATAATCGAGATATTAATTTTCAAAGTTGGCAACTTTCATCGTTTTTTTTTTTTATTTTCAATGGTTAACAAGAATAATAATTAATTAATTAAAAACTTACATTAAGTGTACCATCAAAATGTTGTTTAATATTAGTTTGACATATAGCTTGAACTTTTATAACTAGTCCTTCCAAAATTCCCCTCAACATTTTTTACATGGTTACTTAGAAATAAATTCTCACCTTTTTTATCAGATAATAGCCGTAAATCTGGGACATTCATTTTTTGAAACCCTTTCTGTAGAATTACAGTGTTTATCATTTTTATTTTAATAATTAATTTATAATTACTATAGCGATCAGTATAAAATTTACATTCTGTCACATACTAAATGCTAATTTTTGCCACCATGAGCGCTAGTGCATAATCACAAGGTCACGCAGGTTCTTTATACACGGCTGGCAAACCAATTTCTTAGATGCAGAGATTTTCAGTGCGATAAAAGGAGATGTCAACTTAATAGGCAGGGGCTTGAGCGAGATAAAGACAGACAGAAAACGCTTTTCCCTTCTTCCGGTCCAACAAGAAGAGGGGAATACTGTGGGTAGGGCATTCGTGCGACGATCGACAGCAGTGTTGCCAATCTATGGGGAATTCCCCCAAACGTGGGGAATTTTATAAATATGCGGGGACAAATTGGGGAATAAAATTTATGGGGAATCGAGAAATCAACATTTATTAAATAAATTAAATTCCTAAATAATTTAAACTAGTATAATTTATAAATGATTTTTATTTGTTGTGTAATATTTTAATTATATTTAAATAAAATTAAAATGTGTATTAACATCTTTATTTTATTTCTCTAAAAGTGTTATTATTATTTGTTAAATTTAGTTTCAAAATAAAGTTTTATTTAAATTATCGCGCTATTATAGAGAATGGGAAATGAGTAGGGATTTTTTAAATTATAATGGGGAATGTGGTAAAATTTTAATTTTTGCATGTGGGGATGTGAGCTGGACGCTGCCGGCATAAACGTTCCAAAAGTAGTACCGGTCCAACTATTTTTATATGGCTTCTTTATGACTAAGACAATCGTCTAAAAATTTTAGACGGGTATGAGAGTTGGATCGATGCATATTGAATTTTTTTCAGCCCGCGGAGGTACTTATGTGTTGAGAAGGGGTGGTTAGTTGTGGTTAGTACCGGTCCAATTATTTTTATATAGGTTCTTATGACTCTGGACGATCGTCTAAAAATTTCAAACGGGTGTGGTTCGACGTTCATTTTAAATTTTTTTCAGCCCGCGGAGGTACTTAAGTGTTGGGGGGTTCCAAAGTAGTACCGGTCCAACTATTTATATCGCTTCTTTATTACTTTAGGACGATCGTCTAAAATTTTAACGGTATGAGAGTTGATCAATTTATTATGAATTTGTTTCAGGCCGCGGAGATACTTAAATGTTGAGAAGGGGTGGTTCCAAAAGTAGTACCGGTCCAACTATTTTTATGACTTTAGGACGATGATCTAAAAATTTCAGACGGGTATGAGAATTGGATAGATTCATTCAACTATTTTTAGATCGCTTCTTTATGACTCTTGGACGTCGTCTAAAAATTTCAGACCGGTATTAGGGTTGGTCGATTCATTTAGAATTTTTTCAGCCCGGGAGGTACTAGAGTGTTGAAAAGGGGGTGTTCCAAATGGAGTACCGGTCCAACTATTTTTAGATCGCTTCTTTATGAGTCTTGGACGATCGTCTAAAAATTTCAGACCGGTATTAGGGTTGGATCGATTCATTTTGAATTTTTTTCAGCCCGCGGAGGTACACGAGTGTTGAGAAGGGGTGGTTCCAAAAGTAGTACCAACTATTTTTAGATCGCTTCTTTAAGACTCTTGGACGATCGTCTAAAAATTTCAGACCGGTATTAGGGTTGGATCGATTCATTTTGAATTTTTTTCAGCCCGCGGAGGTACACGAGTGTTGAGAAGGGGTGGTTCCAAAAGTAGTACCGGTCCAACTATTTTTAGATCGCTTCTTTAAGACTCTTGGACGATCGTCTAAAAATTTCAGACCGGTATTAGAGTTGGATCGATTCATTTTGAATTTTTTTCAGCCCGCGGAGGTATACGAGTGTTGAGAAGGGGTGGTTCCAAAAGTAGTACCGGTCCAACTATTTTTAGATCGCTTCTTTAAGACTCTTGGACGATCGTCTAAAAATTTCAGACCGGTAATAGGGTTGGATCGATTCATTTTGAATTTTTTTCAGCCCGCGGAGGTACACGAGTGTTGAGAAGGGGTGGTTCCAAAAGTAGTACCGGTCCAACTATTTTTAGATCCTTCTTTAAGACTCTTGGACGATCGTCTAAAAATTTCAGACCGGTATTAGAGTTGGATCGATTCATTTTGAATTTTTTTCAGCCCGCGGAGGTACACGAGTGTTGAGAAGGGGTGGTTCCAAAAGTAGTACCGGTCCAACTATTTTTAGATCGCTTCTTTAAGACTCTTGGACGATCGTCTAAAAATTTCAGACCGGTATTAGAGTTGGATCGATTCATTTTGAATTTTTTTCAGCCCGCGGAGGTACTAGACTGTTGAGAAGGGGTGGTAGGCCAGTTAGAATAATTAAACTATATTATGTATTATGTGATTCTTCCCCTTTAAATTTAATTTATCACAAATCTAGAATTATTTATTAGTCCTCCCTTCAATATAAAGACAATATTTTTAAATGTAAAAGATCCAAATTTTGCGTATATAATTGTTGGGTATAAACATGCCATTTTAATGACATTTAACATGAACAAAACTAATAAACATAAAATATACACTTTAAACACAATCAAAACAAAGTGTAAAATAAGCAATAAAAAAAATTTGGAATGCAAATTAATTTCTTAAATGCCTCTTAATTACTAAAAGCGCATCGGCAAAGCGACGCGGCTGTCAATGAGCAATTTAATTTTAAGTACTACTTTAAGGATAGTTTCACCTGAAAAAACCTGGCTGCCACAGGTCACAGGTGCTTATTTGTCAAAGTCAAGAATTTTAAAAATATGTTTATTACTTTTTGGAGTAGTTTTATAATGAAGTTTTCATCAAAAGAACGGCTTCAAATTATTTTATATGCTAAAAATGATATGATATATCTATTTCTAAACCAAGCAGCAAAATTACAATAAACGGAAAAATTTAAAATACAATACGAGGTAAAAAATGGTGGTAATAAGAACACTTATAACAAAAAATTATAATATTACCAATAATTTAGATATTCTATATGACCCCCGTTATTTTCGAAACATGATCAATAACCCCTCCTTAGCCTTTCTAAGCTCGCCGATATTATTTGAGGTTCTTGGTTAAGACGATTAATTTCATTTACAATTTTTTCTCTCATTTCTTTTGTGTTTCTGTCCCCATTTTGGTAAACGACATTCTTCAAGTGACCCCATAGAAACGTGTCCAAATTTGTAATATCTGGACTATTAGGTGGCCATCTAATAGTGCCATAACGTCCAATCCACTGATTGTATCGGCGATTAAGATACTGCACAGCTTGACGAATAGCATGGGGCAGCGCTCCGTCTTGTTGCCAAATTATCTTGCGATATGTTTCGAGTGGCAATTCTTCTAAAATGTCCTTAATATCGTTATCAAGAAGATTGAGATATCTTTCTCCAGTTAAGGATCCCTCATAGAATATTGGCCCGACAATTCTATTGTTAAGTTAAGTATTTAATCTCTTGACATTTCCTGGGATTTTGTCTTGCCCAGATGTGCGTATTGCGTCGGTTAAACATTTCCGATGTAGCGAATGTAGCTTCATCCGTCCAAAGAATCGTTTGAAACAGGGTAGGATCTTTATCTTGTTCATGGATTAAAATTTGGGAAACAAATTGAAAGCAAAGTTCCTTTTGTTTACGTGTTAAATGCTGCACTGGAAGAACGTGATATGGAAGATACTTAAAATATTTCAGTGTTCTCTGAACAGTCGCATAGGTTACTCTTCTTCTTGCAGGGCAAAACCTCAAGTCTGTAACTGCGTCAGTAATTGATTTCATGGGATACAAAATAAAATAATTTAGAATAGCTCAATCCCAGTTTCTCTTTCTCATTGTAGTCCTTTTTCTAATATGTAACAATTTTGTTTGTTCGAATAAGACCTTAGTTTTAAAATCGTTTTTACTGATATATTTCGGTGGAAATTTGCAACATATCTTCGTTGTGTTTCCCTGGCGTTTTCTCCACATTTAAAATAATATAATTTACAAAACACAAAATTAAAGTGAAGCCGTTCTTCTGATAAAAATCTCCTTATAAAACTACTCCAAAAAGTAATAAACATATTTTTAAAATTCTTGACCTTGACAAATAAGCACCTGTGACCTGTGGCAGCCAGGTTTTTTCAGGTGAAACTATCCTTATAGTATCATGCAGTTTTTAGACAATTGCTGCAAAACTGCAGGAAATAAACCCAGCAACCCCTATATCACCGAATGCCTCGTGAAAATCTCTATCTATTGATAGAAAAATATACAGGGTATTCCATTTAAAAAATATGTCACTCATTCTGTAAGCTTTTTGTTTTTGTTTCAAATGTTTTTCTAATAAGATTATTGAATTCTATGGAAAAAATACACGAAATGGCTATATTCGTTTTCTAAAAAAGTACAGGGAAGTTCAAAAATAAAGCCGTTTACTTTAAAATGAATAACCCTGTACTTTCAAACTTATTTTCATCGAAATGAACTAAGTTATTTATGCTTGTTATTTTTTTAATTTCTTAAGGAAATCACACTATATTCTAGCATTTTGTTCACCGACTTACCTGTGTAACGACAAAGGAGCCTTTGAAACTAAACAGTGGCTTATGAAACATGTAAAACTGAAACCTGAGCTTGCCCATATCATCTGAAACTCGAAAGCTGTCTGCTAATGTTGTTATCCAATTAACCACTTCCTCATTGGCATAGGTTATCAGACCCTGTCCAATGTGATGTTTGCCTTCCATAACAAAGTTGAGGATGCCACGCACCGAATTTTCGGTAAGAAGGGTTTCCTCATCTAAGTGGACTATCCAGTCATTATCACTTAAAATATCAACTTTATCTTCTAGACAGTACTGAAGAGCCCTGAAAACAAAACATTGCAAAAGAATTGATATGGGAAGAAAAACCAGGAGGGCTTTATGTAAAGATTTACATAAGACTAACATATAACAACAAAAACAATATTTGGAGCATTATTCTTGAGATTATATACATATGTAAATATACTAAAGAAATTAAAATAGTTTATAATTCTGAAATTTACAGTGATTCTCGAGGAGATTTTTGTTCATTCTCGTTACATGATTCTCTGAAAACCGTCTGAAATTGCAAGAATGGGTTTACCAAACTGGGTCAAAGCAACAAGGTTACCCTACTGTGTATACCTGGACATACCGGCCTAGAGGGTAATGAATCCGCAGACCTCCTTGCCAAAAGGGGGGCGTAGACAAATTCACAGGGCCGGAACTGGTCATAGGTATATCCTATAGAATGGCCAAGCAGTTTAAATCAGCTTGTTTGTTTGTTTATACTTTTGATTTCAAATTACATTAAATCAATACACAAACAAAAAATGAAATGGCGTCAAAATAAAAATAATTAAAAAAAAACTCCAAAAACAACAACACACTAAAACTAAAAACTGTACAATTTCAAAATATCACCATCACATACTCAAAAACGCTTCCAAACTATAAGGCTCCAAATCGATCAATAAGGTTTTTAGTTTCTTTTTAAATACTTTTTCAATAGTTAGGTTTCTTATATTTGTATCCAATTTATTGAAAAGTTTAATTCCCATGTAGTAGGGACTTTTTTCTGTTAAAGTTAATCGATGTGTTGGATAACAAATATTACTAGTCCTTTTATTATAATTATGATGCGAGTTCATATTAAATAGGTGTCTATTTCTAAAAACAAATAAAATGTTTTCATATACCGGGTGACAACGAAATCACTACCCAGCTCTTTATTTTCTTGAATAAAAACATATGGCTTTTAAATTTTGAGATAATATATTATATCATAAGATGCCAAAATTGGATATTAAAACATGTGTCTATCACTTCCGGTTTAACCGGAAACGACATCAATTTTGATTTTTTTAATGGAACACCCTATATATTTGGATTCTACGGATCATTTCTGATATAAAATCTATATTATATCCTATACCTATCTCTGCTTGTTTTTGAGAAAATGGCGATTAAAGATGTCCAAACTACCGCACATTATGCAGTTTTATGGGAAAACAAATAAATGTTATAAAAATTTATTATGTTTAATTTAATTTTTCCTAAAGACTCTATCTATGGAGGTCATAATAAAACTTCTTCCGGCTTTACCGGAAGTGCTGCCAAAATTGACTTTTCTAATAATGTTACTTTAAAAATGTTAATGCAACACCCTGTATATTTTTAAAATTTGGATTCTACAAATCATTCCTGATATAAAATCTCTATCATATCCCATATCTATCTTTGTTAGTTTTTGAGAAAAGAGCGATTGAAATGTTCAAACGACCGCACATTATGCAAACAATTTTCTCAAAAACTAACAAAGATAGGTACAGGATATAATATAGATTTTATATTAGAAATGAGCCATAGAATCCAAATTTTAAAAAATATACAGGGTATTGCATTAACATTTTTGAAGTAACATTATTAGAAAAGTCAATTTTCGCAGCACTTCCGGTAAAGCCAGAAGTAGTTTTATTATGACCTCGCATAATGTGCGGTTGTTTGGACATCTTTAATCGCCATTTTCTCAAATACAAGCAGAGATAGGTATAGGATATATAATAGATTTTATATCAGAAATAATCCGTAGAATCCAAATCCTGAAAAATATACAGGGTGTTCCATTAAAAAAATCAAAATTAATGGCTTTTTAAATCGTCTATATCGGTGTCTTCAATGATAATATTGCTAAATATTTCATCTATTTTATTAGAATAACCCTCAACAATGCCTTCATTATGATCAGGAAATTCGTGGGGTGATTCATAAAATTTGAAAATGTTTAAAGTTCCAAAATTGGAAGATTTTAATGTTAATATTGACTGAATTCTAAGTCTTTTTCAGATTCATAAAGTTGCCTTATCGAGATATGATAATGCCCCCAGCCAATTGTCTGTATTTTCCAAAACGATTTTCTAAAGGATCGGTTTGAGGTTTTCCCAAAAGCATAGTTTAATTTAGTTCGTCAAAACAATATTTAATAACTTGGCACATTCCATAAACAGTATGAGTTAAGGCAGTGTGAGTCTGCCTTGTTAGTTTGTTAGTAAATTTTGCAGATTGCCAAGTGTCCAACCAATTAATCATATTTTTCAGAAATTCTACTTTTGGATCATTTAATTTATCTTTTAATATAGGTTCCTGAAAGGGATCACCGAGGGGGAAACCACCTAGGAATTATTCACCAAAGCCGGAGGCATTACAGAAAAATACGGAGTATTATTAAGAAATACGGGGTATTATTGGGCAATACGGGGTATTATTGGGAAATATGGTGTATTACAAGGCAATATGGGGTATTACAAGGAAACACAAGGCAATATGGGGAAATATGGGGTATTATTTACAAATACTAGTGTATTATTGGGCAATATTTACCGTTAAAAGTTTAAATTTAGTCGGCTGTCCTAACGAACGGATACGAAGGTTCACGATTAAATACACGTTTTCCGAGACATTGTTGCCGCATATAATATAATATTCTTATTTAACAAATTTTGGTAATACAACCGTTTGCTGTTCTTGTAAATTGGGCGAGTTTATTCTCAAGTGACAAAACTGCGCAAGACCGCTGCGCAAAAAGCATTTTTGTGAGAACGTGATTGGGCAATGGTAATTTAAGTGAGATTATAAAATAACGTAAGAGGTTAGTAAACTTATGTGTAATAATAATTTAAAAAAGTACGCAAATACCATAAATTACTTAAATTTTTGAAGCTTACATTTTAAAGCTATAATATTTAAATAATAAAAATAATTTCTATCTAATGTATGCATATTTTCCTAATAAATATGAAAGCATTAAACGGGATAAATACTCTTCTATGTTAAAAGTTGGTTCTTAATAAAAACTGTCTTCATCGCTTTTACTAATTAAGTTTTTTTACACTTACATTGAGAGCAGTAACTTCTATTTTCTATTGACGAAAAAAATATTTCTTTGCATTTTGCGCCAACTTTTGAAGCAACGTAATTAAAAATTACATTATAATCAATTGCCTGCTAAATCACATTTTTTTACAAAAGGTACTATGTGTGTCAATTTTTACTGATGGACCGTATATAGGGTTGGTTTTAACCATTTTCTTACTCAAAATCACTAATTTTCGGGTGCAGAAATCGCTAAGCAAACATCCGGATTACAAAAAAAAAACTTATAACTATTTAAAGTTGATCAGTTACATTTTAGGATCCTATTTGGAGAAAATTTAAATATAGAAAAACGAATTTATAACATTTGGTACGGAGTTTTTTTCTAAGAATTTTAAGAACGTGGATAAAAAACAGCAAAATAAACAAAGTAAAAAATAATTTTCTCAGCATTCGATGCACCCGTTCTTTCTCCAGCAATTCTCCGTTAATGAGAACGAAGAAAATGAAATTAAATACTAATATTAAGAAAGAAATCTCAACTTATGGATGATATAATGCTAAACAAAGCATACAGAGCAAAAAAGCATGACATAGAGAGTTTAGGTAAGGTTGAACATCTAAATGAAGATAGTCCAATTCTTAAAGTAAAAAATGGAAAAAGGGAAGTTATTACCAAAAAATCGACGTACGTTAGTAATGACAGAATAAAACAGATCGAATTAAAAAAAAGTAAGGTTAAAAAAAAAGGATGACGTTACATTGTCTGGTGTTGGCGAAACGTCAAGTCAACCAGACAATCGACGCCGGCCTAACAGCCCAAAAACCATTGAAACATTAAACAATGGCCGCGAAAGTCTTTCACAAAACAGGAAGATGTTATGAAAACTCCGCGGATACCACGCCATACAAAACAATATTGACAACAAAGTAAGCAAATCGTTTATTGTATTTTTGTCATGAATTATATTTTTTATAATATTTTTATTTTTTTTCTTCGTTACGCATCAAAAATAATATAATTTAAGAAATAAAACTCAAAAATATAATTTTTTTAATTTAACATTTTTTTAATCGAATAATTCACATCCACTAGATATATGAGTATTTATCAGTTATTTCTGGTTATTTTTTTTTTAAATGTTCTACTCGTCATCGGATTTAAAATTCTTGATTTTTTTAAATATTTTAAAAATCATAAAAATAGAGCGATCAAATTTTTTTTAATTGTTCGTTTTTTGATGTTTACAAGAAAAAAAATTATAAGTATTGCGAAATATTATTGGATGCCCCTCAAATTTGCAGTCACAAGTCAAAATTTTGAATTTTTGAGTTTTCAATTGCAAAAATCATTATGAATCGGTTTTTTTCAATCATTTAATAATTTTTATCATAAATTCAATAAACAGACAGTAGACAGTAGACATTATGATTTTTCTGACCAACAAATAGTAGAGCCCCACTTTAGTATAATTACCTTTTTGTTATTTAATAGTGGTGATAAAAAAAACAGTATTTAAGTAAAACAAAGTACTTTTTATTAAAATGCTAATTTATTTCATAAGATGCTTAAAATGCGTTCCATTTTTTTCCAAAGTATAATGTATTTATATCTAATGAAACAAAATAGCATTGTAATTAAAAGAAGTCTATTTTACTCCAATTATGTTATTTCATCCAATGTTCTAAATAAAAAAAATATTGTAAAGATGAATACTACTTAAGGAACCCTTTCATTTGATGTGTCACTTTAAATTTTAAAATGAGATGGAGCGCCTGGGAAGTGATTTATCTTGGATTGAAGTATCATAACTCTAGTGTCCCCTACCCGCATAGCATTTGTGTCAAAATAGAATTTTCCAACTACTTTACTTTTCGATAAATTTGCATTAAAAGGTTTTAAATTAAAACCCTGTGAAAATAGAGACAATTATGCGGGGGAAATAGGGGCAATACGGAGGAATTATGAGGAAATATATAGGAATTATGGGGAAATATATAGGAATTATGGGGAAATATAAAGGCATTATGGGGAAATATATGGGAATTATGTAAAATTTTAGGCAATACGGGGAATTATGAGGCAATATAGGGTAATATTAAGTAAATAATTCCCCCAAAAGGCATTATTGGTTCAAAATCACGGGGGTGGTTTCCCCCTCGGGGATCACGCAAACGCTTTCCTTTTAGTGGTGTTTTTACATTTACAATACTCCACCAATTTATTATAATTTTTAAAAAATCTGCAGTATCTTGTGAATGGTTAATATCTTTTCCATAGTTTTGTAAGCCCTCAACAACAAATGGATTAAAAATTTTTAATGCTAATTTAACATTTTGTCGTTCTAAACTGGATGGGTAAAGAGCTGCAAAGAGCATAGTACATAGAAAACTAAATTTTTACAGTGATTCGTATTGCGATTTTAGTAATAGTTATAGGAGACTTATGTTGTATTGTTCCTGAAGCTTTGTTTTTATTAAATTTTATTTTGTATATAACGAAAATTTTTAATATTTTTAATATTGACGTTTTGTATACCTTTTATGTTTTTAGCCTTATGACTGATGTAATTCTGATTGTTGTTTGTTTTTCTTATTTTTTGTTATTTTTTAAATTTAGACTTCAACTTGTTTAGTTTTATGACAATATTTTAATTTGTGTTTTTGTTGTATGTATGTATATGTATATTTATATTAGTTTTTCGTCTTGTTGGGGAAATTAATATTAGTACTAGTGATGAGTCTGAATAGAATACCATATGTACTAGCTTTAAGAATTATTGTACAGCTTTTGGCTTTTCAATAAATTTTGATTTGATTTGATTTGATTTGAGCTTTTAAATTTAAGGGATAGCCGAATTTTAATAATTTACTGTGTTCTAAATCGTGCAATTTTTTTAATGAGGAAAACGATGCGCATTTCTGACCGTCGGAGCCGGTAAAAAAGTCAGGATAGGTGAATGCCTGATTCGGTTTTGAATTAAGCCAGTTGGTGTAAATACATTTTAAGAGGTGGACAGAATCAAACAAATAAAACAAAGGTCTTTCTGGATTAACAGGATGTTGATATACAATGCTGAGTTCTTTTTTTAGTGAAAAATTAGACATAGCTTTCCCATTTATGGAATTATTATCGCTAAGTACACAAAACACTTTATAACCAATATCCTCTAAACGAATTATAACAGTTTTGATAAAATTGAAAAGTAATTCGTGATTAATTTTAGATATAGGAGCGATATGAACAACTTCTTTAAAATTTGAAGAAATACTAGTAACCATAAAGGTATACGCAGATATTGTATTCTACCGAAATCCTTAATGCTCGATCCCTCTTTGTCTATTCCTTATGTGTTTTTGTTCATAAGAATTCTAAACTGAAACAATATATTAACCATTCTCATGACACAAGATCGAAAACCAATAAACAACTATTAATTCCTAGCAGTAATACTAATATTAATATTAGATCGATTAACTATCTAGCACCAAAAATTTATAATTTAATCCCAAAAGAAATAAAAAACATCGTAAATATAAAAAAGTTTGGCCATTTCTGTAAAGCATTTATTTCAACCAACTCTCATAAATTTGATGTATTATTTTAAATGTAACTGTGATATTACTTATGACTGAATAAACTAAATAGCACATTTGAGTATGCACATACAGGGTTCAGTTCCTAGGTGCATTATTTATATTATTAATGTGCAATACAATATGGTTTATAATTATACTGTAATATGTATATTGTAAAAACACCAAATTCTGAATATATTATTATTATTATTATTATTATAGATGTTGCTTACGAATCACTATTATTTATTGGAGCTCCTACCACATTACCACCTTTATAATCTAAATATGGATCAATGTGAATTTCATCCATAAGTAAACTAACATATTTGTCTTGATCTTTTAAATATTTAAAGATGTTTTGTGCATATTTTAAAAAAAGCTTTTTCTCATCGATATGAGGATCAGTTAAAAAATTATTACAGACTCCTTTAATTGTTTGGGGGTGGGGCAAAATTATAGGTCCATGATTTCGTAAATATCTATATGCATGAGGACTAAACAGAAAACCATAGTGGTAGTAGAATATCTATACCGTTCTTTTGGCAATGTTCGCAATTTTAGCTGATCAGAAATAAAGTCAATTCCTTGTGATAAATTTTCATCCCCTATTTTTAAGTTTTTGAGGATATTGGACATAAAATTTAAAACACGATTAAGCTTTGACATATTTTCTGTATTATTTGCTTGATTATCAAGATTGTGATCAAGATTATCATAATCGGGATTGGATTTATCATGTTTGATATCATCGTTACTGTCTAACGAAAGTGTAATCATCGAGTTGTCAATTGTATCGAGTAAATTTCTTATTTCGTTCAAATTACTTGACAAGAAAGGTGTTTTAGCATTATTTATTTAAATACTCAAAAATTGTCCATATAAATATGTATTTACTTCTAAATTCTTAGCAATTACAACAGCCCAAGTAATTGAAGGTCCTGGGGTATGTTCTACTTTAAATATGGTTAAGCCATTCTGATCAGTTACTGTAAACCACCCCTTACCCAAATTAAAAGCCTGAAATAATTGCTCGAGTTGCTCGAAAGTTTCATAAACCGTAAATTTTTTATGCGCTAAATATTCTTGTTTACTTTCTTCTATTGCCTGTTGAAAACGAATTTCATCCAATTCTTTAAGTTTTTCTTAATGTTTTTCGACAAGTATTTTGGACAATTGGGAAATTTACTAGGTACGCTTGTTTGTTTTAATCGTGGCAAAGTTAAACTAACTGAAACGATCTCACCCGTTTTCGTATCCTGTTGGGAAATTTTGTAAATAAAATCGCCTTCCTCAAAATGACACTCACACACTCGGCTATTGTTATTTGGAATAAAATTTTCTCGAGGAATAGCCTTTAACCACTTTCTGCGAAGATTCTCGTCTCTGGGAAAGCGAAACACTCGCGCTTTTTTCCACTCACATAGTTTCCTTTACATCCAGGAACACAGCACTTATTAGGCATTTTAAACACTACACTGTCGTCACTTATTATAGGTCAAGAAAAGCACACCTTAAATAAACAGTTCAAATTCAACGACCGATTTTATTGAGAGCGTTTATTGACCCAAAGAGAGTAAACACGAAGCAAATGCAAACGCGACGTCCATATTGAAACAGGCGATTCTCTAACAGGGTTGCCAAATAACACCTATACCAGCAACATTGGATAGTACAGCCAGTAATGTGTTCGACTGAAAGACAAAAACTTTTACTCTCAATCTGGCAATGTCGCTTTAAATACGTCAGCCGTTTCCGGGATTTCGAAGGCTGGCGACCGGGCAGATGTTTTATGGGACGGGGTCGTAATAAGTTAGGTTAAAATCGCTAGGCCTCCAGAGCATGACGTCAGCATCGGTTTTAAGTTAAGCGCTTTGTCCTTGTATTGTAGGTGTTATTGGTTTGATGCCCAAAAAATTATACCATATCGAATTGTTTCCTCAAAATTTGCAAAATACAGGGTTCTGCAAGCTGTCTCATTCAAATATTTTGTAACGGTTCGTATAGAAAAGCAAATTTGGTTTAGCTTTGTTGTTAGTTCTTCTATATGGCTTGTCCAATCTAAAAACTCATTTATATAAACACCCAGAATTTGGTGCTACTACTAAGAGTGAAATTATTATTTTTAATTGAAACAGATGCGGGTTTGAGAGTTTTATTTAGCTTGGTTCTAAAAAGCAATGTGTTGGCTTTGTCTTTATTTAAACATAATTTATTTTTTTAAAACCAAATATTTATTAAAGAAAATAAGTCTTTGGCATTTTTTGATATTTCAGATATATTTGCACCACCAGCTAATAAATTAGTATCATCAGCATATTCAGTTAAGCTAAGATAAGGGCTATTAATTTTAAAATTTGTCATTCATAAATATTATGAATAAGATAGGTCCGAGTATACTTCCCTGAGGAACACCTACTATATTTTTTTCCACCTCTGACTTGTAACACATACCATTCTTATAAACTATTACTTTCTGAGTCCTATCATTTAAGTACGATTTAAACCACTCAAGGGCATGTCCCCTAATCCCATAAAGCTGTAATTTTCAAGTAGCAAATTTCTGTCTAGGCAGTCAAAAGCTTTGAAAGGTCCAAAATAAAGCGCCATGTGCCCTCTCAGGTGTTCCAAAACTTTGTATAAATTGGAAAATTGCGTTTGAGTTGACTTTTCTTAATATATCATGGTTATTTGAAAATATATTACATTCTTTCATAAATTTTTTATTTGTTTATTAATTTTAAAATTTCTTTGTTTGTAACAAGTTTTAAAAATTAATTGTTATTTTCTTTAATTTTATGTGTCCAATTGATATATATATATATATATATATATATATATATATATATATATATAATATATATATATATATATATATATATATATATATATATATATATATATATTATATATATATTTTCCTTACAATTATTTGTGATTTCTCTAAAAATAGACCACATACATTTATTTTATTATCCGAGTTTTTTATTCTACTTGCATAATTTTCGGATCTTACTTTTACCAACAATTCATCATACTCCTTTTTTTACAGATGAATACAGGTCATTATAATTGTTACTTTGTCTTTTTAATAATAAAAGAGTATCTAACCTATTTTTTACATTTTTTATATCTTTATTATGTTTATATAGCTTGGACACAAAGAGAAAATCTTCGGTACTGGCATGGACTTCCGGGTCTCAGATACTCGAAGGCCTTTATAAGCCCACCGAACCAACAATATACCGTCAAACTACTGAAGCAATCAAGGGTACACCTAAAAACTCTAGTAGGACTGTACACGGGACACTGCAAATTGAAATACCACATGCACAAGATCAGACTAATGGAAGATGCCAAATGCCGCATGTGCATGGAGGATGAATCGTCAGAACATATACTGTGTTTGTGCCCAGCAATGGAATGACTCAGTTTCACAATCCTCGGCAATGACTCCTTCTTGCCGGCGGAGGTGAAAGATCTCTCTACCAACAGGATAATCAGATTTATTAGAAGTCTGGACCTGGTGGGAGAAATTTAAATATGTGTGAGCCACAATAGACCAAGCGGTCGCGGTGGAAGGGTGTTATACCCACTCACTTTAAACCTAACCTAACCTACATGATTCCCTTAAAAATATACATTAATTTTTAAGGGTGGTTTACTTGTTGATGCATATTTTGTTAAATGGGCGAAATACTATTTGCTCCTAAGTGTTAAAACTTACCTTGCTTTAAATAAAGCACCAGATGGGGTCTGATAATTTTTTGGAACCACCAATTCCCTTATCCTCAAATGTGAGTCCAAACCTATAGGTTTATCCGTCACTACCTGGATTAAAAAATTTTCCAGTCCAGCATCTAAACATTTATTCATATTCCGATTAACATTATTTTTCACCAAGTCTGGAAAGTCCCCCCTTGTGACTACTCGAATACATATAAATGGTGCTAATAAAGGGGATCCTTTTAAAGTGACTTTTTCGGGAAAAGCATTGTAAAATGTCAGTCCGATAACATTAAATATCACTTGTGGAAGAGACAAAAATGTCACAAATCTGAGTGCGTACAGGACACAAGCTCCGAATATTCCATATTGTATCCAGGGGTCAATTTGATTTTCTTGTGCTTCATCTTCCGGCACTTTTAGACTTCTGGAATAATACTGAAAGAAGCATATAACACTCAGGAAAAGGGTGCAGTGTAAAAAGTGTTTGGTGCGGCTACCGATGCTTATGAGATGACATGCTGAAATATTGGATAAATCTCTAGTTAACTTCATTTTTTAACTTCTTGTGTACAAACAAAAGTTGAGCTAGTACTTTGTTTACTTGAAATTTTGTTTGGATCAATATTTCGGAGGTGTATTTGTCTTCGGTCTAAACGGCTCTAGAACTGTTGTATTAGCGCCAAAGGTTCAAAGTTTCTTGTAACCGGCGACGTAATATTTTGGCTCAGGATCTTCTGGAGGTCCTCCACCATAACAACCCGATAAACAGCACCAACTGCACTGCGCTGACGAAAATGAATGGTTGCTCACAGATTACTAAAGGGGTTGGTCCCCCAAAACTCCGGA
This sequence comes from Listronotus oregonensis, assembly GCA_019359885.1. NCBI lineage: Eukaryota > Metazoa > Arthropoda > Insecta > Coleoptera > Curculionidae > Listronotus > Listronotus oregonensis. Next base: position 27,233 of record JAHBCN010007947.1, read on the forward strand.
GCCTACACCTCGCGTCACGATACAATAGGTGCGTTCACCATTACAGTTTTAATTAAAACATACACACTTTCTTATCTTTGTTTTTTTCGGTTACACAGCGTGTCTATATGATAGTGATAGCAAAATAACAGACAGTCGATTTCCGGTGGGTGGACAGGCGTTGTATTTCTTTTAGCGAACAAACCAAAAAGTTACAGTCACGAGTATTGTGGAAAATGATTATAGGCAACCATGTATTCAAAATAGGGATATTTCTATTTCTAGCCGTAAAAAATATACACAAGTTAGTACAAGAGCTAATGTATTTTTCTTAAACCAGAGTACGGATTGTATAGGTAAGGATTACCCTCTTTTATGGCCGTTTTGCTCAAAAAATGGCCCTCACAAGGAGGCGTTGGTGTAGCTCAGGGAACCAATGACCGCCATATATAAAGTGAAGTTTAAAAACGGCCCTGTGGAACACAACGTCATCTAAATTTACTGCAATTTGAGGGCCATTTTTGTAACACAGAGTGAGTGGTCCTTACCTTTAGAATCCATGAGTCGGAGTCTCATGCGTCCGATTTTCGACGAGCCGATCATCCGAAAGTATTTTTTTGGTCAGAGCATTTTGGCGCCAATGCATGTTTATCTGAATATTTTATAATTTCATCCGACGTCAGATGAAGTCATTAATTTTCACTTTTGTGCGATGTAGGAAGTTTTTTTTTTTGGTTTTCTAACCTTTAGGTATTTACTTTGTTGGGTTAATTTCAATTTGTATTAAAATATATATTAATATGAATAACTATAATTTAAAATGGATTTAACACTAAAGAAATTACCGTTTTCAAACAAACATTTTTCTTTAATCATTGATATGACTGCGTATTTTATCGTATCAGCGTTAACAAAAAAAGAATCGGAAAATGCAATAAGTGTATTAAAATGTATTGCAAGGAATGAATCTAAATGATTCGGACTTACATTAAGGTATGCATGATTAAAGAAATAATGATAATTAAAAAAGTGGTTTAAGACACCAGTAAGCATTTACAGAAATAATATGATGGATAAATCTGTAACAGTATCATTTTAACGCATAACTTTTTCACTGTTATAGATATCTCGCACATGCACGTTTTTCAACACAAACCCCACAAACTTTAATAAAAAAAAATTCGTAGATCGGATCGTCAAAATGGGACGCATGAGACTTTAGCTTTAGTACAAGAGCTATTGTATTTTCCTTAGCTTAGTTAGAAGTATACCAGGATAGTTTCCAAACATTTCTCCTTTGTTAAGAGTATTTGTAATATCCAGTTAGCGTTTAAACAGCCGCCCTTATTTTGGGGCGTGTTAAATTGATATCTTTAGCACATGCGTTAAAATTATATTCTCCGATATTTGGCGTTTAGCCTCTCTGCAAAAAGGCTTCTGAGGACTAGTCGAAATGTAAAGTAAATAATGTAATAAGTGTTATTCGTTTATCTGTGATATGGTTTAAACAAACAACTGTAATGTCCTCAAATTAGGAATAAATAAAGACAATTTAAAGTGCAAGACTTTATTGTGCAAGAATGATCTGACAGTATTTAAACAAAATAAATATAGTAATTCACCCCACTGTCTTTTAATGGAAAGAGAAATAATAAAATATTAAAAACGTAAGGGTATAAATAAGGAAATATATGGTCAGGTATAGGAGTTTCACAAACGTCACCTCTGATACAGGCAAATGAAAAAAAGACACAAAAACTGTTTGTTTTAGGAATTTTTGTTTTAATACTGGTTAGTTTTATTGAATTAACTAATATCCCTCCTTATTTATTCGAAGCTATCTTATTACAAGCAGCACAGGGAAAAAAAAATATTAGTAATTTATTTCATACATCTTGTTTTTTAAGTACCTTACCAAAGCGGTTTTTTTCACTGGTTGTGAACGATACCAAAATGCCATTTTAAAAAATTTATTTTCTAAAACATTCAGAAAGTACCTATTAGTAAACAAAAATATAGAAAATTTTAATAAACTTTTAATACCCATTTTTTATTACATTTTTTAATTCGGTATTGAATCCTTACTCTGTTCTATACACCATGTCCCACCCCAAAGTAAACAGTAATACGAGGATTTTAAAATCGACTTGCCTTTTGTCAGGAAGTTATGAGTGAACAATTTGAACATTTTATTAAAGAATTTGTGGTTACTGTTGTTTAATAAATCTCCAAAAAACAAACTCCTGAATTTTAAATATGTTTATTCCAACCTAGGCGTCTTTACAAATTTTGAAAGAAATCAATTCTAAATTTTTCGATAATAATTGACTTTAGGTATAGGGCAAACGACCACACGTATTATACAGTTGCATGGCAAAAAAAGAGTGTCCTATCTTAAAAAATATTGGGTTTAGAGAAAAATTTCGAGAAACAAAAATGTTCAGAAAGATATGTCTAGTTTAAATCTAATGGTTAATACAGGGTGTTCCATTAAATCTTCGCAGCACTTTCTGTAAAGCTGAAAATAATATTATAATATAACATTAAGTTAGGAATAAAATAATTATTACTGCAAATCAAACTATATAAAAAAGACAAGTGTCGAATACTTTTTTTAAAATAACTGTAAAATATAAATATGTGTATAATCAAAAATGCTTTCACATATGTGATGCTAAAAATAATCATGTACGCCAAAATGCGATGATTTACTGTTAAGATACGGTAAAGTAAATTATTTGGAAGTTCGCGATACTTCTCTAATGTAAAATAAAAAAAAACTTGCAATCAGTTTAAAGGTCAAGCATGCCAAAATTACTGTGTACAATTTCGTTAATTGAGACTTTATTTGTACGAATAAAGATCCGATATCATTTTTCCTGTGATCTGTAATCTTCGAGCATAAATCTTCTGGGGGCAGCCTTGCCGTTTGGCCGTGCGAACAAGCGTGCTAGAGAAAAAGCAAAATAGGCGTATAACCTTTCCCTCTCTGTGCACGCTACCTATGACTTATTTAAATTGAGAGTAACTTAAATAGTAAGAATTCTAATTTGCTGGGAAAGCGGATATATAACAAGCTCCTTTGATTTTTGCATTCCAAAATTTTGAATCAGTAAAATTACCGATAGCTACAAATAAAATTTAAAATTTATTAAAAGTATTTAAAAATGTCGAAAAGAAAATAGCAGTATAACCTTTGCCAGCAGGAATAAACCCAGGAGTGCTCGATCCATTTGCATATAAACCAATTTAAATGCAATTCGGTATTTGTGACGTAATCTGTTTGCCTTTGTTTTGTTTAAAATATAAAGTCTTGAATTTTTAAAAATATTATACATTACAGTTCTAATAGAAGTACATACCAAAATAGTTATTAAAAAGTTGATATAACAAAATTAATAAATAAATTCTCTGCATGGCACGGTGACGTCAAACATAACTATACTCGGACAAAAGTAAAATCGAGCACTCTTGACAGTTTACTACCCTGGCGGTGTATCCTGCTCTCTCCCCGACCAATCAGACAGGTAAGCGAGAGAGAAAGGTTAAACTGCTATTCTCAAAGCATGCTAACTTATAAAAGAAGTTACAACATTTTAATAAATGAAATTTTAGTCAATTTTTAAATTGATTATGTGCGGCACGTGCCATTCAAAAAATGTCATTTCATCGTTCATGGATCAACAGCAATAATGCCATACCGGGGGACGAATTGAGTAACCTTTAACCTTTATTCATTTTTATTGTCTTATTGTGCCGTGACTGATTTAAAACACCGATATTTATTGTATGATGCTTCATAACTAACCAAAAAGTCATTTTGATACAATTTTAAAGCCTTTTTTACCACAAGTGTTTAATGCTGTTTGACACGTTTGACACAAAACCCAAAAAAAATGGTTTGTTGTTGGTCCACGAACCTCTGGTGATGTCACGCGCACACGCTCTATTGTCATTTGTAGCTAAAGATTATGGAAAAGAGGGATAGGGAGCGCCATCTGTTATGGCTGTTTGGCTCAAAAAGTGGTCTATAGAATAGCATTAAATAAAGAGACGCTGGTGTAGCAGAGGATACGGTGTGAACCAATGATCTTGACAGCAATATATAAAGGGAAGTTTAAAACAACGAGGTGATTGCTTTAAAAACGGTCCCCTGGAACACCAGAGCCATCTTAATTTAGTTCAGTTTGATGGCCATTTTTGTAACACATAGATAGTGATCTTGGTCTTTACAATCCATACCAAATATCCGACTTGTGAATCTTTATCGACTCCCGTCTGATTACAAACCTTAAAAAAATGGTAATGAGAAATTGTGGGAAATGTAAACATTATTAATACAATAAACAGTTTGTGATAAGTTGATTATAGATTGTGTATAAAATTTTGAGAATGTGTTAAGTACAGAATACTAATAGTTTAGGTCGTAGGTTTTATAATTTCCAGGCAAAAAACGACTTAGAATCAGAAATTCACATCATTACTTACTTAAGAGTAAACTTTACAAAAGTACTCCATATATTTTATTAAACTTAATAGTTTAAATATGCCTACTGCTATTACAACGTTTAACTCAGCAAGCAGTGTGAAACAAACTGCAAATGCAATTACCAACAGTGAGAAAATTTTTAAGATTATTGTTATAGGAGATTCAAATGTGGGGAAGACTACATTGACTTACAGGTTAACACTTAGATTTTATAGTTTTTAATAAACATTATTTTCTTTTTTTCCAATATAGTTAGTAATGATTAAATAATGCTATTGAGGTTTAGAGGTATACGACAAAAAAGCTCTGAAATCTGTTTTTTTGCAAAGCCTCTAAAACCTGTTACAACCTACTTGCACACTAAAGTCATTAAAAATATTAAATTATATTAAAAGTTTCCAAAATACTTTGAGTTATAATGTAATGGTATTAACCCCTTCAGTACAGGAGAGGTTTTAACACGTTTTGAGCTTAGGGACGTAAATGAATGAAGTTTTTTTATAAAAAAAACTAACCATAACTGACAAACAACAACTTTGAAACTATAACCTAGTTCTGGTTAGGTTTTCCTCGTTAAATTGTAAATTTTCTTTATCATAAATGCGCCGTCAACAAAATTAAAAATGATCAAACATACGGTGGAAACTATTTGGAAGTTAGTTACCTTATTTTAAAATTTATTTTTTTAAATAAATTTATAATTTTTTGCCCAAAATATTTTTGGCCAATCTACTATTAAATTTTACAGATAATTTCTGAATAAAATAATTTACAAATACAAATGTGATGCCTCATGATTTCCAATAATTATATCAAATCTAAATAATAATAATAATAAAGCAACTATCCTCATAAGGGCTATGATGTAAAGAAACAAGGCATGTGCAATAGCGTGACCAAAATTCATATTCTAAAAGGTCCTATCCAAATCTGCTATGTTGTGCTTTGTTTGTTTACATTAAGTCAACCGAAGTTTAATTGCAGCAAACTTTCCAATCATTGGAGTTGATGTAAAATTTATTAGAAAATGTGGGGTTCCAGTGTACAAAACTGCCATAACTGGAGTGAAAAAACAAATAAAATGAAAATATACAATTCTTTCGTATACCAAAAGACTAAAAAGTGGATTGATTTCTGTTTAGTCTTATATAACTAACTTTTTAAACCCGTATTTATTTGTGTTTAATTAATTTACATCATTTAATTTGCCCCGTCCTAATGAGGCGGATTTGGATCAAAAACATAATTTAGGGAATGAAAAGACTTTGTATTTCGTGCAAATTTGCATGAAATACAAAGTCTCTTCATTCCCTAAATTTTTACATGCACACAGCCACAACCAAGTTTCAAAAACATAATTGGCTGATCAAGAAGTCTGCATAGTCACACCTTCTTTCCTTACATCATGATATGGGCATTTTTTTCCGTGGGCCAGCGTGATAATTTGTAGATTTAGATTATTTTTTTGGTGTCAGAATTGTTTTTTTAATTTTTTTGTTCATTATCTACAAAATGCAAAATAGCTCGTCAGTGGTTTAAATTCATAAATAAATTTGCTTTTATCAATGTATAGTTGGTGTACCGTGTACCTAATATAGTTTTGTTTAAAGAAAACCTAAATATCAAATCAAATCACATATGCTTTATTGTTAAAGAAAAAAATTTCTTGTTAACAAAGCTAGAAAAAAAAAGTGTAAAAAACAAACAAAAGTAAAAAATAATAAAAAAACAAACAAATTCTATAAAATGTCAATTATTATAAAACAATTAAGGAAAATAAACATCACATGCACTTTGAATACCAAAAAAAAAATTACAAAACAGTCAAAATTTAAACACACTCATGTGCCCAATATCAAAAAAGCTTTCACCCTATTTCTAAAAACTTTGTACCGCTTTATCTGTCAAATGTTAAGTGGCAAAGCATTAAACATCTTCTTGCTATTATAAAAAATGGAAGCTGTTGAGGGAATTGGCAAATTAATATTAAATTTACTGCGAGTTTTGATCAATAAAGTGGTATGAATCTGTTCCCAATATTTTTGGTGCATTAGACAAACAGACTCCAAAATAAACAAGCTTGTCACAGTAAGAATTCCTTCAGACTTAAAAAAAAGGTCTGCATGAGTCTCGGGATTGAAGATTATATAAATACCTAATTGCTCGTTTCTGCAAGATAAAGACAGTGGTAAATAAATTAACTGAACAAGAACCCCAAAAAAATGCCATATCTTAAATGAGCATCAATGACAGCAAAATAAACATTTTTGGCCACTGTAACACCCAGGTCCCTCCTGACAGTTCTAATTGCAAAACAGCCCGAAGACAATCTTGTACATAAATTATTAATGTGGCTGTTAAACTTTAACTTACTATCTACATACAACCCCATGAATCTGTTCTCATCTAGGTTATTAATGACCTTTCCATCTATGGAAATTTCATTTAAATTACATTTGAAATTCAGAATGTTAGTCTTGAAGATATTAAAAAAAAGTAAATTCGAGTCACACTATTTTTTAATAGTAACCAAGCCGGCACTCACCGTGGAATTCTTGTTATACCACAATATCGTCGTGTCATCAGCAAAGAACGTGCATTGGCCATACCTAATAGATGTATGCAGATCATTGACATATATTAAAAATAATAGTAATCAATAATAATACACACCAAATGAGTAATTCTGACCTTTCAGTGCCTAATCCGGCCTCACCCTTGAAAAATTCAAAATGTTATTTATTATTATAATTTCAGTATAAAATTTACAGAATTTTACATTAATAAAAATATGCAATAATATATATTTTTTAATCTTTAGCGGTAGTGTTACCACATAGATTATACAAATAATTAGGATCTCTGAACTACCCCCATTAACGTCTGGGTAAAGTCATCCAGATGGGTCCCACAGTTTAACGTGGAATCCAAACCACACAACAGTACAAGATATTGTGTTTTTAGATTTTGTGAAGGTAGTTTCCTGGACTATGCAGAAACAACCATAGGTGTAGATTTTAGAAGTAGAACTTTAGAAATAGACGGGGAACCAGTTACTCTTCAACTCTGGGATACTGCTGGACAAGAAAGATATAGAATGTCTATGGTGCGACACTATTATAGGTAATAAAATTTAAAAAATAAAGGCATAATATAAAAATTTTTGTAAGGCACAACAACATAATTAAAATACAATACAGCCTTTTTAATGCGGACAACCAAATGTAAGAAGTGTGTTCGAATTAATCAAACGTTCAGATTACTAAAAAGTAGGCTGAAAGTGCATTAACGATTTACATTTATATACAAATAAAAATAATTTATAAATTATACTAGTTTAAATTATTTCGGAATTTATTTTATTTAAAAAATGTTGATGGCTCGATTTCCACGATTCCCCATAAATTTTATTCTACTACTAATAGTGAATCGATCCTACTCTCATACCGGTCTAAAATTTTTAGACGATCGTCCTAGATTCATAAAGAAGTCATATAAAAATAACTGGACCGGTACTACTTTTGGAACCACCCTTTCTCAACATTTAAGTACCTTTCCGGGCCTGAAAAAACAAAATGAATCTATCCAACTCCCCATACCGGTTTGAAATTTTTAGACGATCGTTCTAGATTCATAAAGAAGCCATATAAAAATAACTGGACCGGTACTACTTTTGGAACCACCCCTTCTCAACATTTAAGTACCTCCGTGGCCTGAAAAAAAATCAAAATGAATCTATCTAACTCTCATATCGGTCTGAAATTTTTAGACGATCGTCCTAGATTCATAAAGAAGTCATATAAAAATAACTGGACCGGTACTACTTTTGGAACCACCCCTTTTCAACATTTAAGTACTTCCGCGGCCTGAGAAAAAAACAAAATGAATCTATCCAACTCTCATACCGGTTTGAAATTTTTAGACGATCGTTCTAGATTCATAAAGAAGCCATATAAAAATAACTGGACCGGTACTACTTTTGGAACCACCCCTTTTCAACATTTAAGTACCTCCGTGGCCTGAAAAAAAATTTCTAAATAAATCGATTTAACTCTCATACCGGTCCGAAATTTTTAGACGATCGTCCTAGAGTCATAAAGAAGTCACAAAAATATTTGGACCGGTACTACTTTTGGAACCACCCTTTTCAACATTGAAGTACCTTTCCGCGGCTGAAAAAATTCAAAAAATCTACCCAACTCTCATACCGGTATTTAAATTTTTAGACGATCGTTCCCAGAGTTTATAAAGAAGCCATAAAAAATATGGACCGGTACTACTTTTGGAACCACCTTTTAACATTTAAGTACCTCCGGGCTGAAAAAAAATTTAAAATAATCTATCCAACTCTCATATCGGTTTGAAATTTTTAGACGATCGTCCTAGAGTTTATAAAAGCCATATAAAAATAATTGGACCGGTACTACCCCTTTTGAACCCCTCAAATACCTCCGCGGCTGAGAAAAAACAAAATGAATCTATCCAACTCTCATACCGGTCTGAAATTATTTTGGCGATCGTCTAGAGTTTATAAAGAAGCCATATAAAAAAATTTGGACCGGTACTACTTATGAACCACCCTTCTCAACACTTAAGGGACCTCCGTGGCCTAAAAAAATTCAAAATAAATCGATTCAACTCTCATACCGGTCTGAAATTTTTAGACGATGGTCCTAGAGTCATAGAGAAGCCGTATAAAAATAATTGGACCGGTACTACTTATGGAACATTTAAGGACCTCCGCGGGCTGAAAAAAATTCTAAATGAATCGATCGAACTCTTATACCCGTTTGAAATTTTTAGACGATCGTCCTAGAGTCATAAAGAAGCCACATAAAAATAATTGGACCGGTACTACCCTTGAAACTACCCCTTCTCAACTCTCAAATACCCTAGCGGGCTGAAAAAAATTCAAAATAAATCGATCCAACTCTCATACCGGTCTGAAACTTTTAGACGGTTGTCGTAGAGTCATAAAGAAGCCATAAAAAAATAATTGGACCGGTGCTACCCTTGGAACCACCCCTTGTCAACAATCAAATACCTCCGCTGGCTGAAAAAAATTCTAAAATGAATCGATTTAACTCTCATACTGGTCTGAAATTTCTAGACGATCGTCCTAGAGTCATAAAAAAGTCATATAAAAATAATTTGACCGTTAATACCCGTGGAACCATCCCTCCGCGGGCTGAAAAAAATTCTAAATGAATCGATTTAACTCTCGTACCGGTCTTAATTATTGTTAGACGATCGTCCTAGAGTCATAAAGAAGCCATATAAAAATAATTGGACCGGTACTACTTTTGGAACCACCCCTTCTCAACACTTAAGTATCTCCTAGGGCAAAAAAAAAAATGAATCGATCCGGCGTTCAGTTCACATCCCCACATGCAGAATTAAAATTTGATAATGTTAATACGCATTATTAATTTTATTTAAATATAATAAAAATATTACAAAACAAATATAAATCACTTATAAATTATACTAGTTTAAATTATTTCGGAATTTATTTTATTTAAAAAATGTTGATGGCTCGATTCCCCACGATTTCCCATACATTTTATTCCCTAATTTGTCCCCGCATATTTATAAAATTCCCCACGTTTGGGGGAATTCCCCATAGATCTGCAACACTGCTGTCGATCGTCGTACGAATGCCCCACCCACAGTATTCCCCTCTTCTTGTTGGGCCGGTAGCAGGGGAAGGTTTTTCTGTTTGTCTTTATTTCGCTTAAGCCTTGCCTATTAAATTGACATCTTCCATTATCGCACTGAAAATCTCTTCCCTATCGAGAAGCGTGTGTCCCTGTTTTAATTCCTATTTATCCTACTCTCCTGATCTATTTGGTTATATTACCTTTTGAATAATAGTAAATATACATTGCACACAAACATATGTTTGTAATAAAATAAACTTTGACCTTTATTCTTTTTATGACCCTAATACAAATATTTAATTATGCGCTATAAACTTTCGTGGCCAATACACCAGTTTGTAAGGCCATCATACCAAAAAAAAAAAATCTCTGCACCTAAGAAATTGGTTTGCCAACCGATAGATAATAGAGTACTATACTTTATCCATGATGATTAAATAATAACTTGAACACCTTTTTGACATTCAGTACACATTAAATAGTATTATAAATCGGAGGTAATTTGATTTTTATTCAATTTTTGTGGAACCAGAGAATAATAAATCGTATTATTATTATTAAGGAAACTTACTTATAATGAACAAATACTACATTAGTCTTAGATAAGGTTGTTTTTGAAAATGAAAATTATACTATTTTTTTCGCAACTATCTATAAATGCGTTTTCCGGTGCAACAGTAATGTCGATGAAAGTTAAAAAGTAAAGAAAGACACTATAAGCAATTCTGGTGATACAGAGTGGGTAGATACAAAATGTTCTTAAAACAGAGAAACGCGTACTTACCAGCTCCATTTGTCATGTATTTATAAAAGTAACCAAAGGCAAAAGCTGAGTGGAGTTTATGAGCTTTTAATTGTCGCTGCAGTTATAGCTTTTGGTGCATTGGGCAATGTTGAGAAAAAGTTTATTGTAAATTAGATTGATTCAGAGATAATCGAATTCGTTGTTACCAAGCTCTTCATTGCAATTCTAGAAGAACTGATGCCGTTATTCTGGTCTATGACGTCACAAATCCTAGCTCATTTGCTTCTTTAAAAAAATGGGTGGAAGAATCGAACATGAATTGTATGCCTGATGTTCCGAAGATTCTGGTAGGAAACAAATGTGATGAAACGATTGCTGTTCCTACTAATGAAGCACAAAAATTTGCTGATATGCATAATATGCCTGTAAGTATTTAACCTTTTTTTTTGTAAAAAAACTAAATTACTCATTCCCAAAACTTAAACCTATAAGTTAAAAATCAAAACATTCAACATGTATTTAAAGTATAAAAAACACACTAAATATATACACTAAAACAGAAAAAGGTAAAAACAACAATTTGAAATTAAAAGAAATTTTGTATTCAACATACATCCTTTTCAAAATAATATTTATTCTCTAATATTAATTATAAGTAATTTATTCTCTCTCTCTCTCTCTCTCTCTATATATATATATATATATATATATATATATATATATATATATATATATATATATATATATATATATATATATATATATATATATATATATATATATAATCCAATATCGCAAAAAATTTTGGGTTGTCGGCCTTGCCGAGAGCTATAAAACTGAGCAGCTTAGAATACCAACCTAAGGCTATCAAGAAAGCTAAAGATATTCTTATCAAAAATATCTATCCAAAAAAATTAATAAATATCATCTTTAATCACAGACTGCAAAAAGCAAATAACCCTAACCTAAATTCAATAGATAAAAACTCAATTAAATATCTATCCCTCCCATACATTCAGGGACTCTCGGAGAGTTTACAAACCACCCTAAAAAAACATGATATCGCCGTGTGTCATAAAAGCCACAATATTCTCCAAAAAAGATCTTTAGCACACTAAAAACTAAAACCCCTAAACAACAAAAAACTCATACTATCTACCAAATTCCATGTAACGACTGTCCTAGTGTCTATATTGGCCAAACAACACAATATCTCAAAAATCTATTAAACGGGCATAAATATGCCAAGAAAAATAAACAGCTTTAACTAAACACGAAAATGAAGCAAAGCATACTTTTAATTATCAAGACACAAAAATTTTAAAAACAGAACCAAATCATAAAAAAAGAATGTCTAGAAACGCTTTTCATTAAAAAACATGAAAACTCTATAAATGATAAAACAGCCATTAAAAACCTAAGCCAATATTACTACAACGTTATTAATTAATTTCAGTTTTCTTGTATCATGCAAAGTTATTTATCTCACTCTCCTCACACTAAAATAATATAATAATTTTTTTGTAAAAAATAACCTATTTTCATATTTAATCATCGTAGCTGAATAAAAACAACAAATACCATACTTCATATCTTATAAAACTCTTTTTAACATTAATTACATATAAAAAAAAATGTTTTGGACTCTTATCTTGCCTCAGGATATGGAAGGAACTGCTTACTGCCGTTTCAGTATAAATGAATATTTTAATTGTGCATGTCCTGAAGATTTTAAAATGTTTGTAGACGTATTGTAATAAGTGTTTTAGCGCTTTTTTATTGTTCTAGGGTAAGCAAAAAACATACTTTATATTGTAAATTCATAAAGTCAATTTATGTAACACAAAAAAAAACGTAATAATTATAAGTAACCACTGCCATATTAATTTTAGATGTATAAACACTGATGAACTTTTAAATTTTATTAAAAAAATGAAGTTAAAAAAACCCCAATTAATTTAAAATAAATGTAAAAAAGTCCCAAGAAATTAAATTGAAGAATATTTTTTATTAAAAATAAATATTAATTTTAATAAAATTAATTAAAAAAATTTTATAAAATTTTAAAAAGTGTAAAAAGCTATCAATGTTTCGGTGACAAATTAGCTACTGTTTTAATGATATGAAAAAATTAAAACTAATTAGTCCAAGTTCCGTAAATCTCTGAGCAGAGCCTAAGTAACAAAAAATCTGCTCGCTATGAGATTTAATATTGAAACTTGGTTTTAGAATTTAAAAAAATATATATATTAAAATCATTTTTTTAAATCTCACTTTTAAACTTTTAAGATACCTTGTAATTAAAACACCATAGTGTTAATTTAAAAACAGTGACTTAATTTACCTGATAAATTATTAAAAATTAGAAAAAAGTGCCCTCGTTGTTTGAAAAAGTGTTTAGTTTTATATTTTTAATCCACATGCAAAATGTTGTCAATGGAATATTTTCTAGTTTTTAGTTACTTTTTTGAAATTTTTTTATAGCGCTGTGTATTAACTCTTATATGTCCATGCAGATTGATTGATGATTGCAAAGATTAATGGTATTCCTATAATATTTTTTTTACAAGACAAGTAACTTGTTGTGACTGTTTTAATTAACCTCCTGATTAACATCTAAGAAAGAAAATGAGATAACTCTAAGAGTGACCCCATTTGTGTTAATTTATTTTCAGAAAAAGTCAAAAAATATTTAAAAATGTGTTTTTTTGGTGCCACTTACTTGCTGCCACGCCATGTACGCCAAGAATAATTATTTAACCTGCAGCACTGTAAATCAGTTAAATGAACCGCGTTTAGGCACCCAAAAGCCATTTGACTTTTACCGTTTTTTTTTAAAACCCCTTTTTTACTTTTTTTTCAAGCGGGGACTCAGGCGTCAAAGGAGTATTACGCTTTTTTTTCAGTCTTTTTAAAAAAACTTGGGT